>JABUQX010073323.1:0-17899 GCA_015478945.1 Trachelipus rathkii
AATAAAATACCTTTTTATTTACATATCTCTTGGTTTCTTTTTAAACATAAAAAACAATAAACCAATGTTTTTTTTTTAATCTGATTTTTTGGGAATGAAAGTTTTTATCGCTTATTAGATTAGGTTTTTTTTAATGTTATAGTTTTTATGGTTTTGAATAAGATTATATTAAAAGAGCAAAACAATTATATCTGGCAAAACTGTATATTCTATACAGATTGTACTAGTCATCAAAAATTCACTTAAATAAATATTTTTAGCACTTCCTATAAAATTTCCTAAAAATCCTTAGTTCAGTATCTGGTTTATAATTAATTTTTTTATTATTTTTGTTTATTTGAGTTTTTCACATAAAGCTTATAAAGTAAAAAATCAATACTGATATATTTATAACTATACGCTCTATCCTGAAAAAAAGGTAGGTGATTATTTTACCAACCCCCCCCAAAAAAAACGCATAAGAAAATTTATTCAAATAACCTATAGAATGATATAAAGGAATTCTATATTTACCTTTATATTTGAATATATATATAATGAAATATATATTATAATTTATTATATATATATTATATTAATATATTCATAGATATACTATATATATTATATATTATATTATATATATATATTTATATATATTATATATATATTTAGACACTTTAGGAGAGGAGAGAGAGGGAGAGAGAGAGTAGAGAGCAGAGAGAGAGAGAGAGACGATCGGAGAAGAGAGATTGGAGAGAGATGGAGAGAGAGACGCTGCAATTAATATGTTGTACGCGATAAGATAGAATGAGGAGACGAGATGATGAGGGAGGAGAGAGAGCAGAGAGAGAGAGAGAGAGAGAGAAGGAGAGAGGAGAGAGAGAGAGGAGAGAGACGAGAGACGAGAGACGAGAAGAAGGAGAGAGAGAGAGAGAGAGAGACGAGATGAGAGAGGATGAAGGTTGAGATTAAGAAGTGAAGGATTAGAGAAGAAGAGAGAGCAGAGAGAGAGATCGGACAGAGGAGAATGGAGAAAGACGATAGAGAGAAGAATTCTGTAATATGATTATCATAGAGAGGAGGGAGATTCATGTTATATAATACATAAAAACCAACATGAGAGAAGAGGGAGAGAGAAGAGAGAGACGAGATAACAGAAGGGACAAAGATAGAACAAAGAGACACTTGCACTATAAAAAAATATAAAGAAGAGAGAGAGCGAGATTCATAAAATAAATTACATCATTATATTATTATATATATACATCATATATACTAATTTATATATATATCTATTATTATATTTATATATAATAATATTATTATATTATAATATTATTATTATATATGTTATAATCATATTATATATATATATAGTATATTATAGAGAGGAGAGAGAGAAGGAGAGAGAGAGAGACGAGAGAGAGAGAAGAGGGGACGCGAGAGAGATAGAAAAAAAGGAGATAAGAGAGAGAGAGAGAAGAGAGATGGGGAGAGTCGAGGGAGGAGAGAGAGAGAGGAGATTCAGAGAATATCATTAGAAAGTCGAAACTGAAATTTTCATTAAGAATTTTATACAAAAAATTATTTCAAGATGTTTAGCTGTTGCCAACTTATTTCTATATGGCTGTGCACAAGTCTGAAAAGTTGAATACCCTATTAACTTTAGATAAGTGATGTAGTTGTGACAATTGTTAACTATTTATATATAACCTAATCTAATTTTCTTTGAGAGATCTGTCACCAGATGGAAAGGAACACTGTGACAACACGAGATAATCAAATAGTAATTGTTATGAAATAGGCAATGAGAATTTGCTCTTTAAATATTATAAATATGAGGCATCAAGTCAGGATCATCATTTTCCACTAAATTCCATTGCTTTAGAAACTCATCTCTGAAAGTATGCCAGTCTCGATATATTGGCATTAAAATATCGGCACAAGATGTGAGCTGATGATTAAATGCCTATAGATAATCCTTTTTACTTTGCTAAGATTTTGATATGTTGAGTGGTGGAATTAAAGCGTTATAGCCCATGTTCATATTTTTCATATAAACAGCATCATTTAGTTTACAGTCATTGCCTTCTACCTTGGTTAATGCTGTGGCCACACACTACACACATACATTTTTATTTATAAACTTTTTTGGAAATTGGATCGATGGGAAAAAAAATATACCAAGAGCTCGAAACCAAGAACATGTTATTAACGCTTTAAATTTAAATAATATATAACATATATAATATATATATAACCTATATATTATATAATATATATTATATTATCTATATATATATTATATATAATATATATATTATATATATATATATTTTAATCATTCTCACAATAATTAATCAGCAGAAGTAAAAATTTTTGAAATTACACTTTTAGTTACTTTCCCCGATTGAAATTGAGAAATATAATCATACCAATACTAAAGAAAACCATTATAAATTATATTTTATTTAAACATATTTTATTGACTAGTTTTTTTTATGGTTTTAACCATTGGTTTTTTTATGTGTTATAAACCAATGGTTTAAACCAAATGGTTTAAAGTTTAAACTTTACCATTAAACATTAATATAATATAATTATATTATTATTATATATATATATATATAATATATATATATTATATTAATAATATATATATTATTATATATATATATATAGTATATATAATATATATAAATATATATATATATATATTATAGGGTGGATGTTTAACTTTAAACCATCCCACCTTTTATATATTATATATATACTAATATATATATATATTATATATCATATATATATATATATATTTTATATATATATTATATTATATATATACTATATATTATATATATATAGATATTTGTAAATATAGCTAAGTTGATCCGATTAGATATATTTAGATCATTTATTACATTCCCTTGGAGTTTAATCAATCACACGAGATTTATTTTAAATTTTTATATTGATAAACCTACACATTTTAAAAGATAAAATACTAATATATAATACTAGCTTTCGTTCTTAATTTTTTAGATGGAACCTTCTTAAGTATATTTCTTTACTAAATTGGATTCTTAGATGTTTTAGTTATCTAAAAATTTAATTTTGGTTGGTATATTTTTTTGTTCAATTTTTCTGTGTAAGGTCATTGTGTCGAACTGTCGTGAATTTTGCGATTGATCTAATGTTTTATTTCGCCTTCCTTGTTTATATAAATCTTTGGTTTCTTTATCAGTAAGGACTCAACTAATCTTCTTTTTTGTTAATAATTTAATATATATATATATCGATAATAGGTATATCACTTCTTATGTTAATCTGCTAGTTATTAGAGCTTCTATTACTGAATTTATGTTGCATTTTTGAGGCAGCTACTGTTGCTATGGTTCTTCTTTCAAAATAGTGTGATTCAACCAACAGTAACATAGATCCATGTGTTGCACGGTGACGTATAAATGCATTGAGTTGAGTTGTTTTTTTTATGTTTATTGTGTTGGTAGGAAATCTTTTTTAATGTGTAGGCGTATTCAAGATGATAAGATGTAATAGTTATTGGTAAAATGTTTTTTATGTTATGAGTGTGTGTTTGGGGAAGGGGAGGTAAGATTTTTGAGATGTCATTCTTTGTTTCTAGGTGGTAATATTTTCTTTTTTACTTTGTGAGTGCTTTGCTGATGATATAATGTCGGTATGAAAGTTTTTTGAGTTGGCCACACAACAACAAATATCACTACAACAATTTACGAAAAAACACTTCAAAGCCAATTACAACACTTGGTTCTCTTCACACACAGATATACACAAAAAAATAGGTATCCTCTCCTCTCTATTTCTTCGAGCACTTCGCTATATGCTTCTCCACCCTTTTAAAAAAGGAAATTAACTTCTTGTTTTTTCCAACTTCAACACTTTCCATTACCAATTATATACATCAGCAAAGCACTAAACCAAAGTAAAAAGAAATACCACCCGAAACAAAGAGATGAACAAATCTCAAATCATTACCTCCCCTTCCAACACACTATAAACATAAAAACATCTTACAGAATATACATATATATTGATACCCTACATTAAAATAGATTTCCTTACCACACATAAAATAGAGGGGTGGAGGGTGAGGGAAAACAACAGGGTGGAGAAAACACATCGGGGGGAGAAAGGGAAAAACAACATCGAGGGGAAAACAACATCAAAAAAGGGAGGGGGAAAACAGGGAAAAAAAGAGAAACAACACTCACGGGGAGGGGGGAAAAAAAAAAGAAAAAAAAACAAAGAAGGAAAAACACACTGGGAGAGGCGTGGTAACGGGGGGGGCGGGGAGGAGGAAAAAAAAAAACTCGGAAAGAAAAAACACTCGAGGGAGGCGGTGGAAGTAGATGTAATGGCGATGCTGAAAACAAGGAAAGGGAAAAATAAGAAAACACTCAATGAATCTAATATACGGTGCCCGTTGCAACAATTGCGATCTGAATTACGTTGGTGAGAACATCACGATTATTGAAGAGAAAAAGCAAACATCGTTATGACTTAAGAAAGGACACAGAAATTCAGCCCTACTACTCGCAGAAAACCTTCACCTAGATTACACAAGGAAGGATGACACGCATTGATATAATATTAAATGATCACAAAAAGAAGATTAGTTGAGTTCTACTCAATAAAGAAAACTACAAAGAATTTTTAATAAACAAGGAAGGCGAAATAAACATTAGCTCATATCAAAATTCACTGATGGCTCGACGAATAATACAAAAAACTTGACAAAATAAATAAACAACCAAAATTAAACTTTAGCAACTAACATCGAAGAATTATCAGACTCGACAAAGAGATCATACTTGAAGAAGGTTCCATTAAAAAAATTAGAAACGGATCTGAATTAAATTATGTTTATCTTAGTTTTATATGTTAATTTATCTAAAAATCTTAATAAATCTCGTGAATGTTGATAAACTTAAGGGCCAATTGAAATTATTTATATGATAATATATATATATTAATCATAATATATATTATAAATAATATATATATATATATATATAATTATATATATATATAGTATATAGATATTATTATAGATATGTATGTATGTATGGATTGTATATATATAATATTATTATAAAACTATATATATATATATTATATTATATAATATAATATAATATATATATATTATATACTATATTATATATATATATTTATATATTATATATAATATTAATTATATCATATATATATATATTAATATATATATTATTATATAATATATATGGGATTTACTTTATTAATTACGATAAAAAAAGTATGCGTCAGGTTATTGCGTCAGAGAAAAGAAGATGTTATGCGTTCAATTGTCGTATACCAATCAGTTATTAAAGGTGACTGGCATTTTTTCGTATAATCTTAATTACCTTTAATTAATATAAAATATAAATTTAATATATTACTATTATTATATTTTTATTCTTTTTTTTTCTTTATACTGTTATTTTACACCTCAAATACCCCACAACACATGATACCTCCAATACCCGATATTACTAAATTACCGCCAAAATCGGGTAATTACCGCCCATTGGCAACATTGTTGTAGTATTCTTTATATTTTAATGATGAAATTTAATGTAATTTCATTTTTCTAAAAAAGGCTTTACCTGAAAAGAATTTTCCTCTATTTCAATATATCTATAATATACTACTATAATATATTATATAAATAATGTTAATTATATTTATATATAATATATAATATATAATAATATTATATTATATAATTATATTATTAATATATATATACTTATATATATATATATATAATAAGAATGAGCATAGTGGTAAGTTTGTGATCGGGAGATGACACAGAGAAGGATTGAAACTTTGTTGAATTGAAAAGCCTGAGTAGAAACACCGATCTCAATCAAAGGGGAGTTAATATAGTTATATATATATATATTATTTATATATATCCAACTATATATATATAAATAACCTATATATATATAAAAAAAAAAAATAATTATATATATACTATCATATATATATATATATCATATATATAATACCGAAGGAAAGTAACCTCACCAACCAGAAACACAACAAAAAATATTATATAATAATTACTTATTATATATACTATATAATATATATATAATATATATATATATAATCTATAATAAGTTATTCTATTTTCTGCGTAGTAGTTTTTTTAATAGTAAAGTATTTTTATCACCTTAGTTTTTAAAAAAAAAAAAAAAGAAAAAAAAAAAACAGAAACGCTTTACTGTTAACTGTTTTATTAAAACAACTTGCACAATATTATTTATCGAATTAAAACACAATTTAATCATGGTAAAAAGTCACTGATTTAAAACATGTGTTGGATTGCACAGTAACCGTGAATAAATAATTTGACAGAGATTTCGTTCACCTTCAAGGAACCTCTTCAGTGTGTTTGATAATTCAAGTTTTTTTTACAGAACGTGAATATCCAGACAATGAAGAGGTTCACTGAATGGACGAAGTACTCTTGTAAATTATTTTTGTATTTCACGTTTTGTTGCCAATTCCAAAATGTTTATCCAGTGACTTTTTACCTGATAAAATTTGTTTTTAATTCGAAAAAAGATTTGTGTAACTTATTTTGTAAATAAAACAAGTTTTAATATTAATTTCTTTTTATTAAAAGAAAACAAAAAAATAAGAAATGCGGCAAATCTTTAAGTTTATAATATATATATATATATATATATATATTTATATATATATATTTTATTATATAATATATATCATATAATAATTATATATATATATTATATATATATATATATATATATATATATCTATATAAATATCTTATATATAGGTGGGCACCATGTAACCGAAAAATGTTTATCCGACATACAGAGTAAATCAATAACGAAATTAATCCGATAACCGATATCGCAATAATCGCCCATGATAAAAATTCGCGATTAAGGCAAGTAACGATGTAATCCGAAGTAAATCCAAATTTTATATGTATTTCATTGTATTATAAATAAGAATGTTTAAAGGACTTTGGTTTTAAAGAATGTTAAAATAATTTACTATTTTCTTAAGTTTTACGGAAGCCAGCAATAAATTTTCGAGTTTTCTTTATAATATCTTGCTGAAGTCTTAAGAGAACTAATGCTCTCTATATAACTTGTAAACTTGGTATCTTCATTAATAAATAATTTTAATTTTTTTTCCTTTTACTTTTTGGTTTTTTTATAAAACAATTTTATTTTCAAATTTAAATGCTTGAATTTTATTCATAATATGATGTAAAAAGTTAAAAATAAAGGTTTAATAAAGGATTTGAAAATAATCAAAGAATTTAGTAGATTCACAGATTTATCATATACAAAATATAAATACCAAGTTATGGCTTCTGCAGATTTGTATTGTTCCCATTATAAGCATGAGAGATATTAAAGAGTTTCACTGGCTCATGTAATATAAATTATTTTGACCAAGGGAAGAAAATCGCTCCACGCAGCGCACCTAAACGCATGCAAGTATTGGTACACTTATAAGAGATACAATGAGACCCTCTCATTTTAAAAGGCAGGTAGACAGGCCTGTCTGATCGATTCGCCTGACAGCCACTTATTTACAATAGAGAGACAAGCTATACTTTGACTTGATCTTTGATGACGTTGTGACCTATTGATATTAGTTCAGTGTAATCATCAGCATCACAGATGCTTTGAGAGTAGTCAACCTTCCTACTTCCATGGTGTTTCCCTCGATGCTGCTAGAGTAATGTTGGGTTTCGAGTTCGGTACTCGCCAATAACTCATTCCCGTTCTCATCAGGACTAGCTATTAATTTTTGACCATTGTTTCTTACAAAGCCCTCATCAATCAGGGACAACTTGGGATGGGGAAGGCAGTTGCCAGAAGGTATCTGCAATATTCAAAGGTTGGAGAATTCTTTGCCTATGAGTTAAGGAGGGTATTGAAAGACGTGCAGAACTGCGAGAATTGCATTGTCTTCAAGTCAATCAGCTTTTTTTTTCATAAAAAACAACAAAAAAAACCGCCCTTCCGTGTCAAAAAGCAGCGAACACAAAAAAGGCGGAAAGGATTTTGCAAGATAAATAATAAACAAAAAAATCAATCAATCAATTGCGTTAGCTAATAACTTTTTAAAGTTTTAATTAAGAATGATGTTTTTTTATTATATTGAAAGACTTGGAAAAAATGTAACTGAGGGATAGCCAGTGTATTAAGTATTTATGATATCGCGATTAAAATATAAAGTTATTAATATATATTATATATTTATATATATATATTATATTAGTGATATATTTATATTATATATATATATATATATATATATTATTATATATTTATATATATTAATCATTAATATTTATATATATATATAATATTCATTGTTAGTTCCTGATTGAGTAGATGCCGTGTTATAACTAGAATGATTCTTAATTTTTAAGAAATTTTAATTAGTTTATTTTCATGGGACAAAATATCGGTCCCATGCATCCAAGATATTTATATGTATATATATTTATATAATATATAATTATACTAATACTTATATATACTATACTATTATACTATATATATCATATATATATATATATATATATATATATATATATAATATATATATATATAATATATATATACTATATATATCTATTCATAAAAGAAGAGTGATCCAATACCCCAATCAAGATTGATAAAAGATGTTATTAGATAGCAAATAACCCGAACCGTATATCGCCGCATAAATTGCCATATAGTTGTCCCGGTAGTTTGGAACAAAATTATCGCAGATCAGGGAGATACGATATCCCCGGTAAAGAATTTTATCGCGATAAAGATAACCCTATTTATGTGATAACAGATGAAAGTTCTTGCAATGGAACTACTTGTTTAAAAGTATGGGTCAGCAACAAGTACACAAATAATAAGTTTTAAGATTATTAATAAAAATTGACAGAAATTATATTACTTGAGGAAGTAAAAAGTTAACTTTAAGGTAATATTTAAATTACCTTGATTCAAGTACAATATTGGTAAAGATGTCTGGTATAATAAGATACAAACTAGGGCATTATCCTATTTCCAATGTTAAAAAGAAGTAGAATTCATGATGAAAATTTGTAAGGTGTATCCAGGAAGAATAAGTTAAATAGCGGTTTACGTGCACGCTTAATTAAAATAATCTATTGATAAAATATATATATAGATTTAATATTTTATTATTTTAAAAATGGAATTTGCTAAAAAATTTAACGCTACTTTTCTTTAAAACTAAGAATCAGTAATAGATTAAAACTAATGTTGTTTTTCTTTATATATAAATGTAATGCTGATGTAATAATTTCGATGTGGAGAATTTAATATAAATAAATTAATATAAATAAATTATAAAATTAGATTATTTTAATTATCTAAGGTGTGGCAGTTATCACTGGATGTTTGTTGCAAAACAGCTATTCTCCTTGTTATATTAATGTAAATTATTATACAATCTTTGTTTAAAATTAAAATTAAACCATCTAACTCTTTCAATTTCTATTCAATCAAATAACTTACTTATTTTATTCTATTTCATGACCATACTTCAATTTGTTTAATTTTCAGTTCTTGCCAAGTAAATTTTGTATTTACTACGGATATCCAGCGTTATTTTATGGTTAGTTTCTGTTGAATATACGGATATAAGGAGAAATCATCTTCTTGTTAGGACGTAAGAGTGAGTGTAACCGAGCACGGAAGAGTCAATGAGATATAGTTGATATGGAGATTGAGTTGTAGAGATGATGTTTCCAAGTGAACGAGAAGGGACGAAAGTAACGTGTGTTATGTAGAGAAGGAGGTTGAGACGTGAGACATTTGAGAATGGAGCAAATTATGACTGTTCGTCAGAGAGTAAGGAAGTTGAGGAGAGAGGAGCGCGTGAAATAGGCTATTTTACAGCAGAGAAATAGAGGCGCGAGAATTGCAGTTGTTTATCGATAATTGGCGTACATTTTTATGAATGCTAGGAGTGTCAGATGATCTTGATGAAACTAGAATAAATATTTTTTATCTAATAATTTCATTTATTTTAGCACAAATTAAAGCTGTAATTTATAATTTTGTTATCTTATAATATTAATTAAATCAGATTAAGGTAAATTAGGTGATTAGTTTTATTTTTAACCCTCATTAGTCCAGCAACGTTGTACTTTCAAGGATTGCTAAGAAACGATTTTTCACGTCAAACAAAAACAAAAATTAAAATATATTTTACTTCAAAATGTGAAATTTATTTAAAAACTCATAACATTTTTCTGTATAACTAAGCTAATCAGCCTAACTAGATAAGAATGCTTTGAATTTTTCTAGAGAGTGTGTTTTTCAAAGAGTGCTATTACGAAAAGAACTTCGCCCTCGAGCTTATATACGAATTTAATGAACCTACAAATGTTTGAGGTCTTGCGATTACTAGTAGGGGAAACTGAAGTGTCTACTTTTATCGTTCGTGCTTAAAACGGACTCCTTAAATTAACGTGATTAAAATGAAAAATAACATGTTTAAACGTTTCAGAATGTTAAGTAATTATAGAAACATACCTTTTTAAATAATTAAAAGATTAAATAATTAGCAATGAATAATATTTATATTAACTCATTAAATTTGTCTTATTTTGCATTTTCAGACTAAAATTATGTAGTACGATATATATGTGTTAATAAATAAATTAAGAAAGATACATGGCAAAAATCACATTTCTTCTTCGTGACGAAATACTACATTTTTGAAACTATGAATCGAGAACCTATCTTCTAAGATAAGTACTAAAGCTGCATTATTGTTAAGATCACAGTCTAGTGGCACATCATGTCATTGCGTGCTAAATCAGAACCAATTAAAAACAAAATTCAGTGTTTGACTTTACGTATATATATATAGAAAAGAAATTTTAAAATAAATGGTAGATGCGTATTTTAGTAACCTTTAAATAATAAAAAATAGCATTGTGAACAATATCTGAGAATTACACTTCTCCGGTGATGAATTTAATTTTATCTTTGACACCTCATCGATAAATAATATATATACGCTCGTGAAATTTGATGACAAGAATGCGTTTACCGTATTATAGTAAAGAAGCAAACTTAAACAATAATTAATATTAGAATGAATGAAGAAATATTGACTAAGAAAGTTTTATCTTCGATATCTATGGGCTTTACTTAATTTAAAATATGAAATTAAGACCTGTTCAGATAAATATATTATAATACCAATACGAATTTTTGTTTTAATCAAAGGAAATTAAACGATAAATTTATAAGATTACACTATCTCATCTATGTAAATTGTCTTCATATAGAAATTAGTTATGAATAATGAAATTTAACGAAACGTTTATTTATTGCATACCTGGATCATCATAATATTTACATATGACTTAGTAATTAAATTTATATTATTATCATCTCGAAGATCGCGTTTATTTCTTGCAAATTGCCTAGAGACTATACTATATTCTTATTGATACGAAAGGTGGTGACAAAAGTATATATTAGAAGAGGCGGAGTCAATAATAATCCGCTTTCTATGTTCATTAGATGAAATTAATAAAATAGCAAAAATCAGTATTAACAAATCAATATTTATTTTAAACGTAAAGAGATATTTACGACTAAATTTGAAAACGTGACCCGATTAATCGCTAATGTTTCAAACTCGTCAGCGAATGGTGAAAACACATCGAATATGAGTTATGATGAAATTATAATAGTATTAAAACATATATTTTATTACTTGCGAATATTTATTCTACTAGAATAGCAAGAGATACTGAGAAAAAATGAGTCTAAAGGCGAAGGAAAAATAAGACTCTAATAAATTAATATCATTATTACTAACATCTACGATCACTTATATATACTGAATCGATTATGATATATAAGAGAAGATAAATTTAAGATATAAAAGCTAACGGTTGAATACTTACAATCATAATGTGATTGAACTAAAATCTATCATTTAAGCTTTACGTTTTTTTTATTATATTTTTTCATTATTTTTGGGTATTTATATAATTAATATAATTTTACTTTACAATGTTTGATGGGAGATTAAAATATATGATGAATTGTAAATAATAAATTTAATAGTCAAATTTATATATCAAAAGTTAAATTATGAATTTATCATTAAAATTTCATTTCTTTTCTTTATCACATCTCACACAATACTTTCTCACATGATATATATATTAATATATATATTATTATATTTTATAATATATATTTATTTATAGTATTAATATATATTGTCGCTGCCTTTAGAGGAAGAAGGATGGAGATTGGTAACAGATGGTGGGGCAAAGTTCGTTAGAAAGCCGCTTTCTGTTAGCATTAACTATTATAGGATCAATCTATAAGGATCTTACGCTATAGACATGCTAAGTTTTATAACCTACGGTCATTGTCTAGCTTCGTCGTCGGAAAAGACAATCGCTTTTATTGAGTACCATTATTAAGGTTTCGAGAGATTTAACATTTATGTGGTTCGAAAAATTCTGGAACGAATTTCATGTCTTGCTGGCGGAATCCTCTCAAGAGTGGATACTTGGCGTCACAAGGCAGTTTGCGAGATTGATATGGTTCAAGTTACTTTTATGTTCGGTTTGCTGAAAACAGACTTTGTGGGATGGGTGCCTTGTTTAATATTTATATAGATATTTGTTAATTTATCTGTATTCTAGCTCGCTGTCAATTTTTGAATTAGTGTATTTGGAGCACCTGAATGTTTATTTTCGGATAACGGAACGGTTTATGCAGGACGAGGAGTAGATTGCGGCTTTTTGATGGTTACAGTTTTGGATTTCAAAACGAGTGCAGAACTCCAACATGTTAAAATGTGGTTATGTTTCGTAATTTCAGGGTGGTGACACTTAAGCATCGTGTCATAGGTTATCAACGCAGCAGAAATCAGCGCTGCGACTTTTTATTAGTTCAATCTTATGTTGCGAGAGGGACGAGGACTCCCTTCTCATCTCGGATCTGTGAAATATCTACACTCGTAATATGATTAGAAGCGAGTCATTCGTATAATGTAGTAGGTGCTTTTTTTCAAGCGGAGAACATCGATGATGGATTTATGACGTTGATTAAAATGCGGGTATTTGGCCGACTGTGCTTTGAGAAAGGTAAAGCCCAAACCGAAATGTATACCTATTATTTCTTCGACGCTTCTGCTAATATACATCGAGGAGAGGGTTCTTCTTCGTTTGTGGCCCAAATTCGCCCTTAAGGATCCGACCGGTGCATCTGGTAGGTAATTAATTTGTCGGTGTGGTTGGATCTGAAAAACTCACGTGTCGCTGGACGAGATTTCCGCGTGCGGTGTGGTTTAATGTAGAAATGCTGCTAATGCTGCTCTCCTTTTAACTCGAGTTTGCACCCCGCGAACAAACTCGGTACTCGTTTTCGATTTTTTCGTGCTTTGACGGTCACCTATCCTATCGGGACAGTTCAGTGTGATAATTTGCTCTAAGGATGATGGCTACTCTTGAGTGATTTTCTTCTCTCAAGTTACTCGTAAATGGACTTACACGAAACTCGATTTCTTTGAATTAGATTAACCCATCAGCAGCTCATGGTTTCAGATTTGATATTTCTATCCTCTATCGAATACGGAGACTATCGTCTTTCTTCTTTTTTCGCGAAACGCCATCAAGAGCTACATGATCTTGCGGATAAAATATTGATCTTATCTGCTCGTTAAGTATTGTGCTCGTTGTCGGAGAGTATTATGCAATCGCTGACTTCGGTATAGAGGAATATCAGAATGCCATTCCATATATCCCTGGGGCTGCGTGATTTGTGGCGTAGGGAGAGGTCTTCGAACTGGACGTACGTTTCTCTAGAAAGTAAGGTACTATGACTCAATTGCTCTATTCAGCAGAAAATACCTTTCTACTTCGACGAAGTTATATTCTGCCAATGCCTCCGCTCTATGTGAACGTAATTTCGAGCGCTATTACTCGGTGCGGCGTGACGCCTACAGATGACTGGATGTTGCGATATAACGTCAGTGTGTATCTTTGAGTTAATGTACGCAGACGTTGAGTTGTCGAACTCTATCGCTCTGTGGATTCGCGGTTTGTATTTTTGTTCGATGGAGGGGGAGGGTGTTCGATACGCGTTGGTTTAACGCGGGCACCTTCTCGAAGTGTATATCAGAGTTCTTGACGGGAACTAAGGAATTACGTTCTTATCACAACAAGCGTAATCACAGAAATCCACTTGCCGTGTGTTCCGTCACAGACGGTGCTGTGTAATGACAGTGCTCCAACCTTGAACTCCCATGATTTTAAGTTAAATAATTATGGATTTTCAGTTCGTGCCTCTCAATACGGCCTCTCATTGGATGTGGGGCTTCATTCTCGTATCATTGCTACGGAGAGACCGTATGGAATCTATGAAAGGCTGTATTTCTGTTCGCAGTAAGAGATGTTCCGAATACTTGCGTCGTCCTCGAGTGCGCCGTTCAGCGGCTCGGGGCCTTCTGTTGATGTCGTAACCACCATCATGGCGACCTTCCAAATTGGAAAAAATGTGATGTGCTATGTATCTGATTGCTGCTTCTGAGATTGAAAAGGAACGGCGCGTCAGCCAAATCATTCGTCGAAGAGAGTGGTCGTTGTATTCGAAACCGCCCGTATCGAATAAATTACCATATGGATAGTTATAGCCAGGAAAACGGTCTTTTGATGTATCGTGTATGACCCATTAAGTGATCGCTGCTATTATAGCTGCACACACGCTGCCAACGGGAAATTTATAATACATTCTTGGGGGTTTAGCAAAAAATGATGGTCGAGAGCGCTCTTGGCGTGTAAGCTGTGTGCGTCAGCGTGCACAAACCGCTTAATTCGTCGTGATTTTCTCGGGCGAATCCGTAGGCTCTCATGCCGATTTTGGTCGACACGGAACGTTGAAAACCAAACTTTCTTTTGTGTTCATAAAACCTGTGATCTCTTAGAGGTTTTATAACAAATCAATGGTGGATATGACGGTAAATGTTATTGAAATGGTTAAACGTTTGAGTGCAGACTACTCTTTGCAAATTAAAACTATCAAAATATAACGTGATGAACAGTTTCTAATTAATATAATTACACAAATGAGAGGACTTCAATGCATTTAAAGGTTCTAAAGTGTGGAGTCGCTTGTGAAGTTGTTTTATAGAAGGTTTTATACTGTATGAAGTCAGTGGATGTGCTTTTTGTATTTAAATGTTGTGAAGATTAAATAACTCTCTGCTTATTAGCCTTGGTAAGATGGCTCTTTGGATTGGTTTACCGATGGTCATTTCACATTTTCGTTTGCCACTCTGCGACAAGATAAGAAAATGATACGTCTTAACATCGAACCTGTAAAATGGATTAAAATGTTATGTTTATGATTACCCAGTTGAGGTTTTCAATAAAGATATAATGTTACTGTTAATGAATAGATGATTTTATAGGTTTTGGTCGTCGTTAATTCAGCTTAGAGTTTTAGTAAATTAGTAACGTTGTTATATACTGTTTCTTTGTTTTAACTTGCAAGATATCAGGTGAATATTGTAATCTATCAAAATTCTTACGCCGTTCTTGATTGTTGTTTACTTTTTCTTTATTGAGATGAAATGCTATTGTTTTGCAACTCAATTTACGTTCTCGGTGTGACTTTTTGCGGGAGGTCTGTATTGTTAATTGAGAACTGCAGATTGTTCCTTACTTTCTAATAAGAGCACTCAAGGCATTTTTCTAATAATGCGTTGTACAAAATATTCCTGAGGCATACTCTTTGCTAACTTTTCATTATACTTGGCGTTCTAACGATAATTTTCTTGATTAATTACTGCGTTTTTATTTATTAAATTCTTTTGTGCGCGGCTATCGACCGAAGGAAGGGATTGGAAGATAATACTAACGATATATTCATTTCTCGAGGGATCTGTGAGTTTTATCTATAAATGTGAGTGATAGTGTTATTCTCTCTAGCGAATCGATAATCAGAACTTTAGTAATTGTGGCACTTATTAGCGTAGACATTTTTGTGTTTCTCATAACTTGTCGGAGATTGTTTTTTCGAGCTGGTGTTTGTTGCGTGCGGCCTTCTTTGGTAGCCATAAACTAACGGGGTGGTTGGTTTTAGTTGGGGGGCGGTGGTTTTTACTGATTGTTAAGTTCCCGGTGCTATCCTTAACGGTAGACGTTGAGGAGTGACGCATGAACAGTCATTGACAATGAATTCTTAATTCTATTTAACCAGGATTGTTTTCTGCCAACCAGGGGCACGACACAGGGTTTTGCGGTCTGGTTTGAGTGATCCGCAATCTGCATATGGTATGCGTGTTTTGGCACCTGCGCGGAGGGGGGCGTTTTGCATTGGGTCCCTTGGTGTATTGTTCCGACATCTTCTGCTTCTCCCCAAGTGAATCGTAATCCTTGAATTATTGAATTATGATTTTTTTACTTAAGTGACATTTTCATTCAAGATAAAAGCTGCATATTCTTTAATCTTGTCGTGTATAAGTCTATTTAACATGTCCACATGAACCGACTCAACGTAGAAAGAAAAATGCCCGTATAAAACTCTTATAAACCTCGTTCAGAGCGAAGATAGCTTATAAACGTCTAGCCACCAGTGTAATAATGAGGGACAAAAAAGCAAAGAAGGTCAAGGAAGAGTAAAATGAATTGACGGAGACAGCGCCGCTGTGAGCGTGGAATGTAATCGATGAAATAGAGAAAGACAGTAAAAAGCATAAAAAGTCTGTGCCTCGAAAGAGCAGACGCAGAGCCGGTGGGATAGACCACAACAAGACGCCCCAGCGCCAACAAAGAAAAATAGGAAATTAAATTTGAAAATGAAGAAGATTGATAGAGGCTTATTAAAAAGGAAAAGACAGACGGTGTATATAGAACCGGAAAGATGTATGGCTGGAGGGTCTTCAAAAAAATGATAGGCGAAAAAAATATCAAATCGATAGTAATTTTCGCGCAACGCGAGTAGCTGGTTTGAAATTTTCCACATACTTCCGTCTCCCATATCTATCCAGTTTCCCATAAAAGCGGCCAATCTTTCAATTATTCACCCTTTTTTTGGCCAACTTGGATCAGATGTATACGAGCAGGATCAATTAATATCTTTATTCGCATATCTTTTTAAATGTTGCTGAGTTAGGTACCTCGAAATAATTTAGTATCTCGATCTTTTCCGCATACTCACCATGACATGAAAATTCGAAGATTTCGTAAAAATTTTTTGAAACAGATATGAATGCTGAAACAAATTCAAGCTGGGGTGAATAAAATACCTAAAAGCTTCATAGCCGCGAAACTTTTCCTCATGTTCAAACACCGACCAGTTAGCTAACATATAAGCGGCGTTCCACATGAGAAAAGAATAAGAAGGATGTGATAAAAGGTGGAAGTCAGTGAAAGGACGGTCGATTTAGTGAAACAGACATAAATTTTTCCCGCGAATGAGGAATTCTCGTCTACGGGGATGAAACTCAAGAGTCTAACACCATCCCATATAAAGAAATAATCCGTAATTTTTTTACTTCTGGGCTTCCTGCGGAGGTCCGCATCGATAATGCATTGTCTGGATAGATGGAGTCAACAATATTAAAATACAAACTTGTTGAGGCGAAACTCGTGGAACTGGATTGGGATATAACATAAGAACAAGCTGGAAAGAAAAAGCTATTCAACAATGAGAATAACCTTCAGCTTAAAATGAGTAACAGTTACCGAGCAGTTAATCATTGATTTTGTTGTGAGGCAGACTCAAAGCAACGCTTAAAGCACAAATGGAATTAGACAACTTTCGCTTTTATATCCTAGAAC
>JABUQX010073324.1:0-7500 GCA_015478945.1 Trachelipus rathkii
TATAATATAATATATAATTTATAATTATTAATATCATACATACATTATATATATATATATATATATTATTATATATATATATATAAATATATATTAGTATAATATTTTTACTATATATATATATTATATATATTATAATATATATATATATATATATATTAGTAATTATAGCATTTAATATTATAATTATATATATTATTATATTATATATATATATTAATATATATATACATATATTACTATAATATAATATATTATATATAGTCTATATTATATATATATAATATATATATATATATATATATATAATCATTCTTATATTATACTGAAAACAACTTGTTACTTATATATTTATCAATTTATTTTCAATTTATTTATATAAATAAGTGATCATTGTGGTATGCCTGTAATACAACCTATTATATTACCCCGGCATAAGATCATATAAATAGGGTACATTTTTACTTTACTACGTACTACAGATGACTATATTTCTTCTAATTGTTTAATAGGAATACTTTAGCCAGCAGTATACCGTTAGCGGGATAATAATAACAGACAGGTAAAAGTAAAGAATATATAGTATAAACTATTATATTAATAATAAACAAAAAAAAAAAAGGAAGAAGAAAAACAAAATGATTAATTGGTAAATAATATATTTATAAATATTATATTAGCTTATATACTATAGTACACGCCCTTAATATTAATACCCGATTCTATGAACTACATGTATTAGTATATATATATAATATATTAATACTATAATATATATATTATATATATAGATATAAAAAAAACATATATATATGATGAAATGATACAATAATTTTTAATGTCATACTATATAGATATACCGGTATATATATATATGATATATATATATTACTATATATATATACTTATATATTATATATAATATACTAATATATTCATATATAGTATATATATAGATATAATTATAAATATATAATATATATATATATATAATTAATATATATATTTTATAAATATCTATATATCATATATAGTAATAGTTATATATATATATTATATTATATATATATTATATATATAATATATTTATATATATATAGTTATTAAGATTTGTTGCCGACGCACTGGTTGGAGGGTCGGTGCAGTCTGATCGTTCGGGCTTTCGCTCATTTTGCGTACGCGATTACTGTTTTATAATATTTTAAAAAGGATGTATTCCCTCTTTATGTAAGAAACACTCCACAGTTGGGAGAAACCAAATTTAAACTTGCCAATATTATTACATTTGATATATTTGATCATTAACATGGATTATAATTTTTGCAGTATTATTATTATATATATTAAATGTTTATCGTAGTCTACTCTTATATCTTGTCAATACTACTACTGAATTATATTTATTATATAAATTTTAATAGTATATTATATATAGTATATATTTTAATATATATATATTTATGGTCTATATACTACTATATATCTAGAGCAGACTCTGCATGGTAAAGCTGGAACTAAGGACATGAGTTATAATTTAGGCGGGTTAGGATATATGTCTGGGATGGAAAGGGATACGGATGAATATGCCAGAGTTTCTGTATTCTTAGTAGGGAAAGTGTTGAATTTGCATATCCGCGAAAGGGTGCCGCCGTGACCGTGATACTGCAAGTTAAACTTGCGTGCTGCCCATCCATCCTTCAACTACATATACATCTATGGTCTACTTGGTGGAATTGGCACACAATTTCCTATAATGTTAGTTAAAAGGACTAAGTCATGTGCACGCGTGGCGCTTAGGGTCTTTACATAGGGTGAACTCAACTGAGTGCCTATTCTTGATCGTGCTAGTATTATCGGGATTGTTCCTACCTCGATAAGGTTAATGATGCTGCCATTTTTCTTCTATAACACTATTATATGACAGTGAGGACTATAGTATATATAATACATCATAGTAATACTATAATAGTATACAAAGTGAGTCTGCGAATAAAGTAATACGGTTATAAATAATCTAAATATATATACATTCTAACTATCATATACAATATATTATACATATGCATATAGCATATTTGTACAACATACACCTTATAAGGGACTATAGAAGCTATAGGAGAATTAGTTTATTGGGTGTTGTAGAGAAGATATTTGCTGGTAGTCTACATTTTTCATAAACATTAAAATAATAATAATAATAATAAAGTATGAATTAGTGTATGATAATATTAGAATATAGTTTTGCCAGTGGGAGTAAATAATGAGAGGAATAGAGATGGATTACTGGTTTCATAATTAGATCACACAGACTAAAGGGGAAAATATATTCAGTCAAACAACATAGAAATGAAGATGGAGAAAAATTCAGTCAACTCATACAGACTTAATGAAAGGGGAAACAAATTAAATCAAACCATATAGAATTAAAGAAGGGTAGACAAATTCCATCAAACTAAATTTACTTATGAAGAATGAGGAGACACTTGAATTTTAGTCTTTTAGTAAAATCTCTGCAAATGATTTTGTACTAAAATACGAATATGACAAGTGAATATTATACCTTATCTTCTTAAAAATATCTTTTCAAATATAAGAAATTATTCAAAAGGATAAGGAAAAGAAAAGTTGGGCAGAGAAAGGCTAAACCACTGGCCAGACTAGTTGAGATGGGCTTAATTTGGTGGTATTCCAGGACCAATTCTAGGGACATATTAACGATGTTTGAAATATAATTCACTCGCACCTCTATTTACTACAATTAAAGGAGATTTTCTTGGCGCTAATGCCTGCGGGCTAGGAGCTCTTCTCGTGCGGCGCAACATCTCAAGAATTAAATACTAAGAATGTCAATCAACTGCGCCAGGGGTAGCAGCAATAATAAACAATTTTTAATATCATCACTACAATTCGACATACACACCTGTACAAACTCAGAAAGATATTTTATCAGTGCTATCAGTTTACTGTCCGTCGCACGCCCTACGAGGAAGAATATCTTCAGTTGGGGTAACTGCCCATTGGAAGCTTTTTTACTAGTCTGAAAAATTAGTGTTTGGAGTGTTTTATAAATTGATTTTCTTCTGAGATTCTGCGCTTACGAGTATCCTCACATTGTGCCGGTAATAAGGTATAGATGGACGGGCGGTAAGCTGCGTGGCTTTTCTTTTCGATTGTGTCCAGTATTCTTCTCGTGCTATTCCTTTCTTTTCCCGATTTCGACAATTCACCACACCTAACCCCCAATTCTCGGGTGTCAATTGTAGAGCGAATTAAAAGGTTAACGTTTTTGATGAGTTATGTCTGTGACTGGATGATCTGCCAACTCCAGGTTAGTTTGTTTCTAGAAGTTCGGATATATTCATTCTTTAAATGTGTATATAAGCAGAATTTTAATTGATGACACAATTAAAAAAAGATATATATATATATATATTATATATATATATTAGGATATATATATAGATTGTATCATATAGATAGTTTTGGTTATATATAGATATAAATTACCTAGAGTAGGTATAAATTTTATTCGTTTTCATTTATAGAAATCATATTTTTTACATAATGAGTATAATATAATTACATTTTTATAATGTTTATATAATAAAGTGCTATTAATCTTAATAAATAAGCATATTTCCTGCAGTAGTCTGATTTTTACAAAACGTGTACTACTGTTTTAAAATATATCATGACATTGATATTTGTGTTATATTAACCTTATATGACATATATATACTATATATATTATAATATTTTTATTAGTATCGCATTAAAGATCATATTTAAATATATCAGTATCTTTATATCTTTCTTTAAATCAATTAATTTGATTAAAAAAATTTTTATATAAATTTTAATATTTATATGTTCGTATCATTATATTATGTGCCACTGCTAACTTTGGCAGAAAACAATAAATATATTGATACATAAAGCTATATACGTAACTTAATTGGCAATAATTAAGGCTATCTCCCAGTTGCTATAATTGATAGGCAATTACATGTCACACAAAATTATCTACTCAACTCTGATCCCTCTATGCTGGGTATAGAATGCATCATAATGAGAGGGAAATGATGATTAAAGAATAAAATGTTGGACGGGATACCATAATAAATGAATGAACAGAATGTGAAATAAATAATAATTACACTAAATAGATGATCAAGTCTTACATTTACTCAGACCTCATGACTATTAAATAATAATAAGTAGAGTAATAAAAATTTCAAAGTAATGAATTAATAAGTTAATATACCAGTACATAACAAGGAGATCAGAGATAAAAACCACATTGATCATATTCAATCAATATATTAATCAAAATAAATTATCAAAATAGAATATAATAAATAATAATTATAATAGATAGACTTAATAATTGAGTCATAATAAGTTATAACACTAGGAAAAAGAAACCTGAGTGAAATCATATGAATCTTCGCCATGTAATGTATGGACTTATATATAGAAATTAATAATTGTTTATAATAGTGTAGTGTACCTAAACGATCACTCCGTGTGTTTATTTTTTATGATTCTCTCTATTATATCTACTCAGACCCTAACCTCACTATATATTATGATTGAGGCCTACACAAGATCATAAGGAAGAATAACAAACCATTTTCATCCAAACAGTAGCTTATTCCTCTAGAAGTTGTGTTATAATATTAAAATTTTATCACATCTAAGTAGTAAATTATTAACATACTATTTAATATATATATATATATATAAATAAGTTATATTCATAAATTAGTGAAATGAAAACTCAATTATGTATTTATTCTAATATACCTAGTGATTGCATAACCAGTGATATATAATTGACTCAAATCTCATTTTCAATCTAAAATATTACATTTTTATCTTTTTATAAAATTTTATTTTTTCTCCCTAGATGTCTAGCTGAAATAAAAAGAAAATCATATAAATTAATATTTTATTATGTAGTAATTTTTAATACAAGCATATATGAAATATTTCCTTTTCATACATGGTTTATATCACTTGCGAGCATGTATTGTGTAGAGTGAGTCTCCCTATCGTGAATGACAGAGAGTAGCGAGAAAAGAATCGAGAGTATATAAGATTCGATATTTTAAAACTGTAGGTATAATATATAAAGGATATTCTATGTGAGTTATCATGAGGTAATTATTAAATTATGGGCTCATAATAGAAAGACATGTTTATAGCAGTTGTGAACAATGTAGTGAAGATTATAACATGAAACAAAATATCATATTTAATTACAAGACTTCTTAAGGAATCTTTAGTATGTAAAAAGATAGTAGTCTAATATTTATGAGATCAAAGATCAATGAATTGAATATATAATGGAGTGAAAGTTATATTAATATTATATATAATCAGAGGTAATTTAGTGCAATGCATTTATATGGTAATTTTTTTTTTAATAATAAAATTCTGACTCATGATGAAATGATTATAAAAATTACTTATATTTGTCCTTCGGTTATGGACTTTAGCATTTGTGCGACAGACCATCCGAAACAAGATGTATTGTCGTCAAGTGGATAGATTTTCAAATGTATTCAAGAAAGAGAGCATTTGACGTTTCACATTTGAAGCTTCGAATGTTAGCGTTACTCACAAAGACCTTGATCCAAATTTCTGTCACAGTAATATCTCATTTATCTCATTCATTCCTGGTTTGAGGAACTTCAATGGAGCAAAGGGATTTTGTAATTCAGTTGGAGGGGAGGTCATGGTTCCAAGAAACGCTGAAGAAAATGCAAACTTGTTCAATTACTTAATAACCAATAAATCAAAATGCATAAGTACAGACTCTTTAATTTCATGGTTAGGGATTTTTTATAACACAGAAGGTAATCTGGAGCATTATCTTACAGGTAATAAATTAAGTTATGTAAGTATAATTAAATATCAGATTAAATGAATATTCTTTCAATATTTATTTAAGGTTTAACCAAACATAATTTGATAATTTCAATGATTTTATTCTTTATTTTTAATTTTGATCCCAAAATATGAAGACAAATATGAAGTGATAGCCGAATCATTCTTTTAAGAATGACTTTCAATCTTGGGAAATGACAAAGCGGGATGGTGGAATTATGCCTGTTGTCTTCTCAATAAAGAATATTGACCCAAAGGTTGTAATGGTGACACAAAATATGGATCTTAATTAATATATACTATAAAAGTTTTACCGCACAATTTCCAGTAGGGAAAAACGCTTGGCAGATAGACGACGATTCGTGTGAAGAAAATTACAATGAACTATTTTTAACTTCATGTCAGAGCGACGAATTACTTGAATGACGATCGTATACTCTTACTAAAGATGCGACGCTTATACAGTTATAAGTGTTTCTGAAATTTCAATGAATTTAAATTGCTTGCACTTATTTTACATAGGGCTATTCGACAAATAACTCTTGTCAAAGCCCCGAGCCCAGATGAACACTTTGTTATTAAATGTTCTTTAGTTATATTCAGTAAAGATCTAGCTTATAAAGATTCAGTTTTGTAATAAGAAATTGTTTCTGACTCTTAAGTGGAGAGATAAGGGTTTGCAATTCAAAAAATTGTAAAAAGAGAGAGGACTATTTGATTGATATGGAGAATCATTCTTGGCTTCCTCATAACTTATTTGAAAGGAGAACAGACAGTAAGTAGTGATATTTAGTATATATATCTCCAGAATTGAGCGTCATCGTGATTCAACGCCTTGCCAACATGCGTAATAATACAGGTAAGAGTAAAAAGATTTTTTCCTTTTCATATATTGTTTTTAAAGTTTTTCAAAAGCATTTAATCAAATGCCTTTAATGTTTTTATCAGTTGCTTTTAAATATTCCTACTTCAGTCGCAATTTTCTTTTTCTATTCCATAATAATAACATAATAAATCTCTGATTAAAATTACATTCAGGCTATTTGCTCGTACATTTTGAACTAAATATCATTTAAATTTTATCTCCTTATGACTTTTTCGTGAATTTATGATTTGATAAATTTAGTTCACGAATTTAACCTCCATTTGTTATTTTAGCTAAGCAATCCCACCCATCCTTGAATGGTTGCCCCGTGAAGTGAGTGCAACTGTTATAATAAAAAAAAAAAAAAAAAAAAAAAAAAAAAAAAAAAAAAAAAAAATCCAATATGTTCTTAAGGTTTTTGTATCCAATTTGATATAGTTTTGATTTCCTCTATGCGATCTTCTAATCTCGCACCTTTAAATGTATGTCCTTAATTTATAAATGTAAAAATTTAATATGGTAAACTAAAAAAAAAATTATATATGTTAATGTTTTGTATAGTTATGTTCTAATATTTTTTGGTAATTAGGGGAAATAATGCGAAGAATTTAATTTTTTTTCTGAATATTATACACCATACATATATTAAAATAAGTCTAAAGAGAAAATATAATATAAAATTTCTAAAGATTATTCTTAATCATTTATTTTGTTATTTTATGAAAAAATAAATAAATAATAAA
>JABUQX010073324.1:10000-25000 GCA_015478945.1 Trachelipus rathkii
TGCATAAAAAAAAAATTCCCTTTTTAAATTAACATAAGATGCAAGATTGAAGAAACGTTAAGACCACTGAAAATGAATTAAACACTTCTAAATTGTAATGCATAAAACATTACATTCTCTTTCGAGTGCATCGATTTTTTTTAGAAGTATAAATTGATCTCCAATCGAAGATCTTTTCACTTTCCAGGAAAATGGGCGAGAGCTTAATATTTTCTAGGCAAGGACACCCACAATCTGAATAGGTAGCTTTATTCTGATGACCATTGTAAGGACTTTCCTATTTTTAATGTTCATATTTTTCCTTTAGCTTTGTAGAATGCCCTATCGATTCTTACATTATTATGGCAACAATTTTATGAGTTTTCTTTGTTTTTAAGTCTTTCACCACAAGAAAAGAGAATCTTTCAAAACTGGAAGTTCAAAACTATAATCTCATTTATTTTTTCGCCCTATTCTGTGATAAATGAGAAGAATCTGAAGATTGTTAAAATGTGAATGAAAACTGTTTTCCTTTCATTTATACAACATATATTCGGACATCCATTGCTTAAGAATATTCCAACTTTTTTATTGTATATTCATTTCCTCAAGATAGCTAATTGTAAATGCTGATCAAGATAGTAGCAGCAAAGATTCTTCTCATAAAGTTAAAGTAAGACTCTATTTTTAACTGAATTTTCCATGGTGTACTCGGTATACAGTACCCTCAAATAGTACTTTTTCTGACTCTTTTAAAAAAACTGCAAATCATTTCAATATTGGATTATTGCAACATACATTGATTCTGTGCTTAATAAATTTAAATCAACAAAATTTTTAAGTATTTTAAGCACTTTTCAAGAAACTTCCGTGTTTTCTAAAATGCCATCGCAGTTATGAAGAATACTAATATATGAATAGGAGCCGTCTTTTGTTTCAAGTTTAAAGCATATATACTGTATTCATCGGTTTGTACATTCCGACTAAATTGGCGCTGTGGTAAATTAATCTAGTTTGATATTCTCGTACTTGGAATAGCTTGAAGCTATGTATTAAAATGACCTACGAATTTTTCTAAATGGATATATTTTTAAGTAATTTTGTTCAAATATGACATCATTGAGAACTTGTGTCAAAGAGTGTAAAAAGCAATGTAATCTTTGCGCATCTTTGTGTACTTCCGCCCCATATTAGTGCATATCCATTACAATAACTGAATTATTACAAGATATATTGAATTCTCTCTTCCATAAATTTTGAAGACAATCACTATATAAATGCTGTGTGAGATACGTGAAAAGGTGAAACTCGAAGATTAGCATTTATATTCAATACTCAATTATAACAAGATCAATGGCAATATTTACTGCTCTACTTTACGATTCAACGGGATATAATTATCAAACAGTATTATAACATTGACTAAAGAAACATGCAAATGTCTGCCGTCACTATGAACTGTTAAAATTAACATGATATCTTGGCTCTACGTAAAGATCGCGCTCAATAAATTCTTTAATTAAATATATATATAGTAGGAACTTAAATTAAAAATCAATACGGCAGTCTTCGAACTACTTTTGAAATATTCATAAAAGAATCCATAAAAATTTATTTTCAGATTGTATAACAAAGAATGTCAAAGAATCGGTACAATTTTTGCCGATTCCGCTTTCGATTCGATCCTGAAAACAGCCGATTCTCAGATTCCGATATGCCGATTCGATTAATCGTCCATCACTAATATATTAATATATATATTATAATTATAAATATATATATATATATTAATATATTAATAATTTAATATATATATATATATTATATATATATATTATATATATATATATTAATAATATTATATATAAAAGATATTATATATTGTATATATTCACTCTCAATATTATATATATTATTATATATATATATAATAGATATATATATATTATTTATATATATATATGTATATTTATATTATATATAAAATAATATAATATTATATTAGTAATAAATATATATATATATATAATATATATTATATATATATAATATATATATAATATATTAATATATATATAAATAATAAAATTCCTTCATTCAATTAGAAGTGAACTACATTTCTCTAATCCCTGAAATGAAATATCTATTTTGGATTCTAAAGTCCTAATGTTTATTTTTATTTAGTACTTTGATTCCAACTTTCCTAACAATGCTACCTCTGTATTACATAAACAATTGGTAAAGGAGTGACATTTATGGAATCGCAAGTTCTTGAGTATATTCGATAAAGGATTCCAAAAATTGATTAAGTTTCCATATTGTTAAGTACATTATAATATATATATATATATATATTATTTATATAATATATTATATATAATATATATAAATATATAATAATAATATATATATATATATTATATAAATCACGATTTATAAAAAATTCATGTATTCACTTGAGCAAAGCTAGCAAATAAACAGAAGGTAAGGCTCACAAAAAAAGTCAACTACACTGCTTATCATGGACAGAGAGAATCCAACATTCATGAAACAATAATTCTAGTAAACAATAGACTTTTTATTTTACAAAATCACATACTATACTGAACATTACGAACAGCCCACAGATCACTCCAGGTCTTGAAGAATGCTTAAGTTCCGGAGAGATTTTAAAGTTAATTCCAGCCTCTAAGTGTCTATCAAGCAAAATTCCACTCGATTAGAATTGATGTTGTAGAGACGCTTTAAATTATTTAACATTGATAATTTTTAATAAACGGCAATGATGAGCAAGTAACATATACATAAAGAGAGTAACCTTGGATAATTGGACATGTATAGAATTATCTCTCTGACATGTCTTAGAACTATAACGAAAAACGCGTTTTTAGGTTTAAATGAAGACAATTAAAAGACTTATTGTTTTGGTTACAGTGTGATAAATATTAGGATCGGAGTCCTTAGGGACCTAATGGGTAAAACATTATTATAAGTTGTTAGATAATGATAGTTAACAACTATAATGGTTAGCATCTTAGAGAGGATAATTTAACTAGATATTGTACGTTAACGTAATTGTTTAGTTAAACATTGTCAGGTGTTGTTAGTTTAACAGGTATAAAAGTTAGGGTTTTGCTAGGTTAGCAGTTATTGTTAGGAATATGTAGGAAAAATTTGACGAGATAGATTTCTTGTAAGTCTTGTTATTTTTTTTATAAGTTTTTAAATAATAATAAATAGATTTTTGATATTTTTATTTTACAGTGATGAAAGGTAACGCTTTTGGGTTATTTAAAATATGCTTGTTGAATACTAAAGATTACAAAACTATCTATAGTTTAACTATGGTTAAATTTTTAGATAGCTATTCTTACTAATCAATCAATATAATAATTAAGCATGGATATAATATTAGAGGTATGTGATGCCTTTTAAAGTATGTTAGCAATTGATATGCTGACTCTGAATATGATGGTACATATAGAAAGGGTGGTGGCTGATGAGGATCCTTCGTCGTTAGTTGTCACTATTGAGTTATATTTAAATTTTTTGTAGTATGATAGCTTTCTCATGTTAGATTATAATTTATAGGTTTAAAGATTTGTTAGAGTGTTTTAGCTTGACAGATATTGGATAGGTTAGTTTTGGTTAAGATAGCTTTGCTATAGCTTAATATTAAGTAGCTTCTGTCTGGTAAATAAGATTTAGGTAGGTTTAAGATTTTGTTAGGTAACATGTTAGTCTTAGATGCTTACTTGAAGCTTTAACGTGGAGCTGAGTAATATGGATATTTTGCTTTAGGTTAGTGATAATATTGTTAGTTAAGTTTATCAATGATATGATTTTGCTATATTTTTTATGATCCGGTTAGTTCTAGGTTAGGTTAGATTGTAGGTTGTTAGGTTAGTTTAGGTTAGGCTAAGTTTTGTTTAGATTAATTAGGATGTTTAAGCTTTGTTTAGGCATATTTTAAAGTATGGCGGCAAATAAGTTTATGGGTTAGATTAATGATTAGGATTAGATTTCATTAGGTTTACATTTCTAGTTTAAGTTAGGTTAAGTTTTTACTAATTAGGATGTTATAGTACAGTTAGACTATGTTGTAACTTAATACATGTAGCTGGTTCATATTTGATAAGTAGTATGTTATTTATGACTATGTTGTTGGAAAAGTTATCATATTGTTTACTTTTATTTGTTAGATAGATTCGGTAAAGTTTGATGGTTATGTAGGTTTAGTTAAGTTCGTTAAGTTAGATGAGTTAGGTTATTTAGTTAGGTTGGGATAAGCTAAGCTTCGTTTTTGTTAGGGTAAACATACTGAAGAATTTGAAAGAATACCCATTCAATTACAAATAAATGATGCTAGGATTGTAAATAAGAAAAAAAATAATACAACGAGTTCACAGGGTACATAGAACCATATTCGCTATATATGTCTAAGTTAATACTAATACATTATATTGATGAATAGTACTGTTCTAATTTTTCGTGCATGTATTGAAATTACCTAACATTTAATGAGACAGTAGATAATAAAGGTTAATATTGATAGAGAGTTATCATGGGTACGCTTCCTTAGAGACGCTGAAAAAATATTTTTTCCAAGAGACTATCTAGAGCCTAGAATACAGGGTGAGAAGGTAAACAAGATGGTGCTTGTACCTTGCCTTGATTAAAATAGAATTTCCATCCGGTTCGCGCATCAGGAGTTATCATGTTCATTGGTGATAAGCATTACTTAATCTCAAAGAGATGACGTTCATTCTCCCATATATTTGTAATATAGCCGTCCATTCATATTGTCAAAACTGTCAATTTTATATTTTGGACGATAGTGATAGAGTTTTTATAAGGTTCTTGTAAAGTGTATATTATGTTGTAAAGAAATATAGAGAATTACATGTTATAATGTATGAAAAAGAATTGTAAACAGAAGCAAGCCGACCACACTAATTATTAAGAAAACGTCCAATTTTTATTTGGGTCAATTATTTGCTTGCGGAGTTTGAGCTCGCCCATTTTAAAAAGATTTCTGACAATGAATAGATTATACATTTATTTCGTTCCTGTAAAGTTTAAAACCTTTTAGTTTATGTTTTGTTTTGTTGTTTAAATAGTATTATTACTTTATTTTCAGGCTATGTAAAATTTGGTTGATTAATATTACCATATGAATGAAATTTTAGGCTCTCTCTCAAAAGTCCAATCAACCTAAACGCTAACTGTTGATCACACACTACAATTTCCATTCATGGTGGCTAGCAGATATAGTGCTTCCATATCTAATAAGTATATTAAAAGCAGGTTGCAGTAGATATCAAGAAATCATAAGTTTAAGAAAGAATAAAAAAACACATTGCCTCGCAAACTAGTCAATTTTAGTAAATAGCATCAAATAGTGCTCTTTGGGGTATGGGTACCTTTTCAATGAGAGAGCAATATATACAACTAAAGCTGTGTACAATATGAATGTTAAATTCTGGAATGTGACCTATTCAAATGATTGATGTGGGCGACGCAAGAAGACTGATTAAACATATATATTACATCCATATTAGAAACAACGAAAAAATTCAAGAATAATCGACTTATTTTGGACAGTTTTTAAAAAAAGTGAAATCTAGTGAAATAAAACGCTGTTTAACTTGATTTCCTCATCTAACGCATCCGAATCTCTCACGATTCTTCTCCTCCGAAAATCATCATCGTTATCGGTTTCTACGTCGACGTACCTAGGACGTTTATCCACCGCGTTTTTATCGTCTATTCCGATTATCATGGCCAAATATTTCATGAATTTCTTTATTTATTATATGCCTTAGTAATAAATAAGTGAAAACAAAAATCGAAAGAGAATTCTCAGTGGAAAATTCAAATAAAAGCAAAACGGAATCAAAACAAATCAAAAATAACAACAAAAATAAATAACCTTCTTTCCTACGGGATAAACAACAGTACAAAAATTTGAGTCATAATTTTTCTATTAGGCATATAACAGTACTCTCTAATCCAGTCGAGTAAATAAAGTTAATAAATTGTGAATTTTAATAAATTTACGAAAATATGATCGTCATGTTAAAATATCTTTTTTGATATGTATACGCAATGAAAAGTACCTCAGTGCTTTTAAAAGTAGATGTGTAATCAGTTTCTTGTGCTACAACCTTCATCCAAGTCAGATAGTGAACGTTATTGTTCAGCTCATTAATAATTAAAAAAAAAATTGATTGGTCAGCAGTTTAAAAGAAATTTGAACGTTAGTGATAGTAGATATATAAAGTTTAAAAATGATAGTTGAAAAGAATATAGAATTAAAAACCTTTTCAAAAAATCTGGTTTAATGAGAACATATCAATGTAACTATGTACTTAAGAAAGTTAAAGCTATTCAACATTATACAGTTTTTATTTTTTCAATTTAGTTATTAAATTATAGTTTTCGACTTTATTTTATGACTTTATACCAATAGCCATTAACTTATAGTATTTGATCTTGCATTGCAAAAAATGATTGATTTAGTAAATTTTAAATGGTTTGTATTTTCTGGATTTGCTGTTATTGAACATTGAACACTGAAGGTGAACATTGCATGGCTTTTCTTTTTCTTTTACACCTTTAATCACTGATGATAAACTGATACAACCGTCTAATTCTAATTTATGCGGGATATGCTGTATTTATTTCAACCAGTATTTTTAAATAATGTATATTTTAAACTTGCCATTATATTTGATGTTAAAAATTTGTATGTAAATGACTACGTACCTGTAATTATGTAATATCTGCCATATAATAGAAACTTGGTTTTAATTTTCCGCATTACTACGATATTTATTTTGTACAAAGAAAATATTTTTTTAAATTTAAATATGCTATAACATTATCATAAATAGCCACCAATGGCTTTGGAAGTACATTAATGAATATACATACATGAAAATCAAATCTAAAGGCTTTGAATAAGTGTTTGCCTATAGCTAGTAGATGGGTTTTGTGTTGCGATTTAATGATTTAATGATTAAGGAAATTATATACATAAAAAATCAGATCCAATGATTGTGAATAAGTTTTTAGGTATGGATATAGTAATGGTTTTTGGTTATGTGATTTACTACTTGAATGGTCAAGTGGTTTAGTAATTAGGAACGTTTGTAATTAAAAATAAAAATAAAAAGTAATAAAATTTAAAGATAAAACATTAAATGATTAAAAGAGCAAAGTTTATTTCCTTAACATTTGTTGTTAAAAGAAAAATATCAAAATTTAAAAAAATGATCAAGATTGAAACAATATTATAGAAAAAGTAGAAATTGAAATTTAAAAAGCTTAAAAAATTAAAAACAAATCGGATAAAAAACAAAAAAAAATCACAAAACGAAAATTTTTAAAAATTTAAAAACAATAATGTTTTTTTAAATTCTAAAAATAAAAAACGGAAAATAAATAGAAAAAGATCAATAATTTTGAGATTGCGCTTAAAAACGAAAACGGGAAATGAAAAATAAAATGTGAAATAAAATTTACAAAGTATAAAAAAAATAAAAAAAATAAAATAAATTAACTTAACGATTGAAAAGAAAACGGACGGAAGTTAATAAAAATATATCCTATGCCGTCACATACATGAACAAACAGGTACAAGTGCTGAAACACGTGTTTATTAATATTTTTATAAAAATATATTTTAATGTATGTATAGCTTTTTGTTTGTTTATATGAGTATAACTAATAAAGGTTTGGGGTGATTATATTTAAATATGGTAATGGGAAGGTGTTGAGGGAAATGTTTTGAGGCGCTAAAACTGATAAGGTACAATCTGTGAAATTAATAATGGGTATTAATGAATGAAGCTTGGGTGCTTAAAGATAGGAGCTTAGACAATAAAGTGGAAGGTTTTGTCTTCCCCCACCTAAAACAGGAAAGATCTTGGACCCCACTGACATTAAAAACCAGAATGTTTCGAACTTCCTGGTTCTTAAATTGAAGAAGGTTCGGTTTTGCCAGCCCTTAAAATGGAGAAATTTTCAGTCCCCAAAATAGAAAAGGTTTCGGGTTCATCAAGCATCAAGCCTCAAAAATTCATCATAATGGATCGTGAACCTGTTACAGGATCGTGAACCTGTTAGAAATAAAAGAAATTATAATCAAAGCATCCAAACCCATTAAAAGTGGAAGAACCCCATTTTCGTAAGGGTGTACTAGAATAAGCTGGCAATTCCATGACGGCACCAACCCCACTATCGGAGGTCGTCAACTTCCAGGTGTTGATGGGGAAGAGCCAATGATAGACTATTTTTGGAAGCTGCTCCTATTGGCTCCTCCAAGAACAATCGTGTGGAAGCCATTTTTAAATAAATTTTAAAAAGATGTATAGTCAGTAATGGTGTTTATGATGTGTGAATATAGGAGAGCCTACTCCAGTGTCAGAGGTATGTGTAGATGAGCGCGAATACTGGAATGCATTGGGATGTGCCCTAACATTCCATATATTCCCAATAAGGGTAATCTCATCGTAATACCATTTAATATGATTATATTAAAATAAATTAAACTTCATTCTTTCATTTTGATGTTTAATTATATTTTGCATCACCAGCGCTCACGGGCAGAGCCTTGTTCGAAGAGGGAGTCTGAAAATTACCTTATTGGTTTATAAAGTAAATTTGACATATGTTTTCTTAACAAATGTTTTTGGTACTGCACCAGTTTGTTTTCATAACGAAAATCACGCTTCTACATTTTTTTTACTTTCCCTGCATTCTTTTTTGTACAGGGGTCTTCAAAAGTGAATGCAATTGAAATTCGATTTACAAGTTTGTCTTCATACTACATTTCGAACACTTACGCTCCGACTTTGATCTTGCTTATCATTGGACATCTTCCATTTTACTTTCCGTTAAATGATTTCAGCGATAGAATAATTGTTGCTGTTACTGCTCTTCTTGTTGAAGCTGCCTTTTTCTCACAGGTATGTTTACTATATTATACAATATTCTTACTATATTATATTGTAATATGATAAGTATTCTTCTAAACCAAAATTTAATATATTGCACATTACGTTTATGTTTGATGTATTCCTATGTAACTTTATTAATATTATTGTACCAGTAAATAATTATACTCTTCTCATGATTCGGATTTAGCGAACACGCCATGCAAATATTATATTATGTTATATAAAAACTCAATTTAACTATATTTTATTATATTATTATATATTTTTATTATGATTATATTATATATATTATATTATATATTTTATATCTATATTAACCATTTCACTATAATATCATTACTTATGTTATAATCGGATGATTATAATATTAATATTATTCTTATTATGGTCTGCATATTTGAAAAATATAATATATTACCTTTATTATCTCTGTAAATATATTAATAATTCATTCTTTATCTATTAAAATAATCGAAATATATTGTTCTTATAAAATATTGTTTTGTTATTTTTCTACAAATTTTTAAGGTTACATATTGATTTTGATTTAGCATTGTTTGTGTTATATATGTTACCGCTAAAAACCAATATGAATTCAGGAGAGGATATTTTAAAATCATTAATTTAAAAGAACAAAAAAAAAAAAAAAAAAAAAAAAAAAAAAAAAAAAAAAAAAAAAAAAAATTATAATAAAAAAATAATAGAAAACCTATGTTTTTTTTCTTGTTTTTTGTTTTTCATTTGTTTTTTTTTTTTGTTTGTTTTTAGTTTTTTTAGCTTATTTGTTTTTAATCACTTTAAAAGCAAATAGCCAAAGATTTTAGTTATTTTTTATGATGCCACCAACCATCCTTAATATGACATTTTGCTTTTATAACATTTATTAAATTGTTCCCTTTTACTAAAATGAGCCTAGAATAAGTTGAGATATTAATGCTGCAGCGCGAGTAAGTTGTTTCACGGCAACGCTCGCGCATAAGGAATATTAATGATGTTAATGCTTACAATTCTATCTTTAAAGGCTGGCTGAAAGAAAACAAAAATTCAATTTTTAAATAAGATATATATATATTAATATATAATATATTCATTAATATAGATTATTTGAGAGTAGTAGTAGGTAGATGCTGTATATATTAGAAGTATAATGCTAATTATCGTATTATTAACTTAATTATATCTTACTATTGAAAATTCGCTTATATACTGAATACGGGCCTTTTAATAATGCTAAATCACCTACCAATCAAGAAAATAATTATGTTAGTGATAGAGGTACAGGAGAGGAACAGAGTCTTCTAAATTGGGGATAATATAGTAGAGAGGTAATATAGGATTATATAGTAGGATATAAGATATATCACTATATAGTATATAATATAATTATATATATATAATATATATATATAGTATATAGTATAATGTATATTATATATATCTATATATATTATAATATAATATATATATTGAGTGTATATATATATATATATATAGTATATATTATATATATATATTATATGGAGTATAATTTATATATAGTAATATATGAGTATTGTTTAATATATACATAATTGTAGTTATATATATGTATATATTATGTAATGTTTTAATATATGATATATTATTATCATATCATATTACTGTTATGTATATATTATAATTATATATATTATTCATTATATATTTTATATATATAGTTATAGTACTTAGTATATAATATATGTATATAGTATATTATATTATATAGAATATATAGTAGTATGAGTATATATATATATTATGATATTAGATATATATGGTATATATATATAATGTATATATATATTATATATATATTTATATCATTATTGATTATATAGTTTATATATTTATATATATGAATATATAATATATATATAATATATATAGTATATAATTATATAAATAGTATATTATATATATTATAGTATATTTAGTATATTTATATTATATATATATAATATATAGTATATATACGGTTGATATATATATATATATTATATATATATATACTAATTATATATATATATTATATAGTATATAGTATATACAACTTTGTCTCATTTGCACAAAGTAATGGTGTGAAGTCTATCAAGGCAAAATGAGTCATTTTGCTTAAAAGTGATTATGTCAATTTTTTGTTTGTCCTTTCTATTGGAACGATTTTATTTCTGCTGAGCTCAACAAGGGACGATCGACGTTCCGGCGGTGGCCCTGGACACCGACCCGGGCGATCATGTCCCCAATGCCGGTCCACAGTAAGACTTCAAATGCGTTGTATTCTTTGTAAGAACACTTTTTAATTTTAAATTGCAAATCACATCGAGCAATTAATTCACACTGTTAATGTGAATATAGTTCATACACGATATAGTTGGCGCTACTAATAGAATGTTGCGGGTTTTTGTTTCGTTCACCTTTCACGGGCATTAGTCCTATTCTAGGAGGAGAATTGTCTTCTAAGTTAATTCTCTAGCGCTGACATGATCCGACTAGGGATCGAAACGCCGCCAGCCCCTTGCCGGTGGCGACTCTGTGGCGGCTCTAGGCTACCGTAATTGAGCCATCTGGATAGGCACGATTCAATGTCGCACTTATGCGGCTCGCTCGAATTCAAGGAGTTTTGTATGGAAGGTTGTAACTGAGTTTAGGTTCTTGGCCCGCTGGGACTGAGTGAGTGGAAGGGTCACATTGTGTGTTGAGTTCCTCTACTAGGAGTCAATAGGGTCTCGCCTTGGGAGACTGTAATGAGGGCCAGCATTCGGACTTCTCTGTCACTAAGAGTCCGCAAGGTCTCGGGCCCACGAAACTGTAGCTGTGTAGGGCCTAAATGACTCCTCATATCTAAGGAGAGTTTCGAATAGGTCTTCTCCTCGAAGACTTAATGAGGGTCCACACAGACGTCCGCAGGCACTAATTCCCTATTGGGTCTTTCTCCTCGAGGGATTATGCTTTATGGAGGGGCCACACTGTAACTATCTCTACTGAAGTCAATGGAGGTCTTTCATCGGGGACTGTAATGGAGGGGCCACAACGTACAGAGCCTTTCATACTCGACATAAGGTCCCTAGGTCTTGGCCCCAAACGTGATAGTGGGAGGGGCCGCGCACTGGATGGTCCTCTACGTGGAGGTCAATAGATCTGTCTCATCGGCTCGAGACGTTTAACGTTGGGAGCGATACAGAGAGTCCACAAGCTCGCACAGGTCTTGGCCCCGGACTTTAGTGGAGGGGCCAACACTGACTCCTCTAACATGGAAGTCAATAGGGTGCTTCTCTGTCCTCGGGACTTAATGGCCAGGGGCCAAGCACACAGACTTCGCTCGCATTTAAGTCCCCAGGTCTTTGTCCTCTCAAACTAGATGGGAGGGCCGCCTATGACGTCCTCTAGCTATATCCGTCAGATATTATAGTTGTTAACTTTATTGAGTTTTAATTAGTGTTTAAATCACATTGTGATTTTGGATTTCTGGTGGTATTGGGGGTCGTGTATAGTTAATATTTGACTGCTTGGTGCATCCGGGGGATGCCCATTGTAAACAGCATGCTGTTAAAAAAAAGAAAAAAAAAAATAAGGGAATAAAAGTAAAAGAAAAACTCATGGTATGTGTTTTTGGTCTATGATTTATGGGTGTTTTATTTCGTTTTGTTGTTTTTTTTTGTTTGTGGTTTTAGTAAGTTTTTTGTAGGGTTATTGTGTTTTCAATGCAACTTTAAAAAAGTCGAATGATAGTGTAAGATTTATATTGTGTTGTTAATAAAAGGAGTCATTTGTACCAGTAGCTGTATATGATTGTGTTTTTTTATAAGTGTGTAGTCTTAGTAGTTGTTCGGCTGTGTCGATCGTGCAGAAAGTGTCCTAAAGGATAAAGGAGATATTACTGTGACTGAAGATTGGGGTATGCAGCGCGAGTTAAGTTTGTTATCAGGGTAGTGGGCGGCACGGTCTCGCGAATGAGGAAGTAGTATGATAGTTCAATGTCTATATATTCTATCCTTTTAAGTGATCGCTGAGAGGAAAACAAAGAATTTCCAGGTTTTTAAATAAGTAGATAGTATAGTGATATTTAGGTATTATTGTAGGTTTGTATATAATATGTCCAGATTATTATCTTATATAGTTATATGCTTATTTAGTTGAGGTTATAATTATAGTTTATTTTATATTTATTTAGTGTATAGTATATATATATAGTAATTATGTAGATATATATAATATTATGTATATATTAGTGAGTATATTAGGTATATAGTATTAATAATATGTAGAGAATATATATATCCATAATATAGTAAATATATATATTATATAGAGGGTATATATGTATGTTGTATATATATATTATATATATATATACAGTATATTATATATTATATATGATATATATATATATATTATATATATATATATTGTATCGGATATTATAAGATCTTATATATATATATAATTATATAATAATTTAATAAGTAATATATAATAATAATAATATAATATATAATAATACATATAATAATAATAATAATAATAATATAAAAATAATAATGAATAATAATAAATAGATAATATAGTGTCTCGGTAGGATAATGATAATAATTAGTAATAACTAGTTTTATAATATATATAGTTATATATATATTATATGATATATATTATAGTTATATATATATAGTATATTATATAATATATATATCATATATATTATTCACGTTATAAGTATTAGAATGACGTTGTTATATGTATGTTGCTCCGCTCACTCGCTCACTCCGCTTATGCAGTGGTGTATAGGTTTTTTAATTTTGTTTATGTATTTTATATTTATTTGATATAAAGCGGCGCGATATCTTGCGTGCAGTGTTAGAGGCGACTCGCGCATCCATAGACAAACGCGAGGGGATCGCCGGAGTGTTTCGCTAACTGAGTCGCGTCGGGGAGGAAATGTTGAGCTATTCTTCACCCTTGGGCTTGGCTCCGTCCTGCGCGGACGTTAAATGAGTTTACCATCCCTACTCGCTTGATAAGGGCTCTGCCCCGTGAGTGATGAGTGTTTATCTCTGTAAATAGATATATATGAGCGTAATTTATACGATATATATATATATTATATATATATATATATATAATAATATATATATACTATATGATTATATGATATATATATATATGATATACGTAGTGTTGACGTATATATATATTAAATAGGATATTGTATAAGTATATGGTTATATAGAGATTATATATATGATATTATATATATATATAGTATATATTATATAGTATATTATAGTATATGTATAAGTGAACCTTGTTATGATGAGTCACCCTAAGTAGTAGTAGTGATATGATGGTGATCACATAGTAGTTTGTATAGTAGTAAGGGTTTTTAACTAGTCGCTTAACCACTCAATCAAAGAAATGAAGTTTATTAGATGAAGAGGTGATCAGGTTTAGGAGAAAGCAAGTTGCTTATATAGGTATGACAATATATATTAGAGTATATATATTATTTAGTTATATATAATATATGATATATATAGTATATGCTAGTATATAATTAATGGGAGTTGTTATAGATTATAGTTATATATATATGGATATGGTGCGGGGCAACTATTGTCTCATTCAGCTAAAAGATAATGTGACAAGTCTGCAAGGGCAAAATATGCATTTTACTTAAAAAATTATTCAGAATATTTGTTTTTCTTTCGTGATGGAACGAATTTATTTCTGACTCTTACTATATCAGGGGGTTTTCCAAAAAACTGACCGCGGGGTCAACATCTGACCGCGGCTGACACTGTGGCGACTCTGTGAGCATACATCTGTCAGTGTTGCCTCCACAGTAGAATTACTGGTTTATTATCTTAAGACATTATTAATTAAAATTAAACTCTCACAATTAAAACACAGCTGTCACAGAAACTATGACGTCCAAAAACAATAGTCGCACTATATTTCTTTTTTGTTTTTCACCTCATGGGCATAGCCCTATTCTAGAAGGAGAATTTCTCTAGGTAACCTCTACCTATTTGTTTCTGCGGAC
>JABUQX010073324.1:35000-37323 GCA_015478945.1 Trachelipus rathkii
ATTGGAAAATCACATGATTTTTCCCCGACTTAATTTTCAACACAAATACGACCTTCTCCAAGATAATCCTAATTCTGCCCTTACCCTTCATAGATCCGCGCATAATCATAACATAAACATTAACCACATGACACCCATTATTCACATTGACAATCTACAACTTAGAAAACTTTCTGAATCCTATTGCATAACTAATTTCTAACAGTTACAATATACAAAGAAATGAACACACATGGATCCCATCGATAAAAACATTTCTGCGAAAATGATTATTTAAAGAAAGCGTATTGCTAAATTTTGTATAGATTAAGTTTTTATAATTTTATATTATTAGATTTTATATTTTTGCATTATTATTTAATTTAGTTCATGTATAACATCAGCTGAAGGAGGACCTAGAATTTAGGTCGAAAGCTTTTGCCACCATTCTGTACTAAATTTATGATAAATATCTAAGTATTCAATTTCGCTTTCTATTTAAAAGGATTCCACAAGTCCTCTTTTAATAAGGTTTTGTAAACCATTAATATACACCTCCATAAAACGATATACCATTTATAGTCTATGATATATAATATATATATATATATATATATATATATATATATATATATATTGATATATATATATATATATATATATATATAATATATTCTTACTTTGTATATATACTATAGACATGATATAAGCATGCAAATCAAGTCCTTCATACTATCTTAATTTCCATTTATACTTACCTTATACATATATATATACGGTATATATATTATAATATATATTTAATATAGTATATATATATATAACTATAAGTATATATATACTATTATAATATACTTTATATATATATATATATAAATTTATATATAGGTATATATATTTATAATATATTATATATATTATATATACTATAATATATATATATACTCTAATATATTATATTATTAATACTATATATATTATATGTATAGTTATAGTATATATATATATATTATATATATATATATATATATATATATATATAAATACTATATATATATATATATATATATATATATATATATATATATATATATATATATATATATATACTTATATATTATAATATATATATATATATATAATATATATATATATATATATATATAAATTACGCTTGAATGGCAAAAAGATTAAAGCGATATTTTTGGTGAGTTTATGATTTCACAAAAGCATAATTTAGTTCTGAATCGAATTCTATCAACCATGAAAGAGAAAAATAAATGAATTCATATATATATATTATAAATATTTTTTTTTACCTGTACAGCTTTTTTGGGTAATTCTTAGACACATTGTTAGTTTAAAATATATAGTAAACAATTAGGAATAAAGTAAAAACGCAAAACAAAACTTACAAATTAAAATTCAAGTTGGTCCATTTACAAAAGGTATTCAGAAATAGTGAGTAATACTTTGAAAAATATTTTAATTTTAAATTGCTCTATTGTAAATTTTCGAAACTTTTTTTTTCATGAACTTTGCTTTAAAAGCGATGAATTATATATATATATATATATATATATACATAATCTCTATCTAAATAGATATATATTATATCTATATAATATATATTATATTATATACGTGATATAGATAGTTACTATAGTAGAATGATATATATAGTATAATAGCTATTATTATTATATAATATATTAAATATATATATATATATATATGTATATATAGTTTATATTACATATATATAAATATACTTATATATGATATATATATAATATGATATAATATATATGATCTTTATATATATATTATATATATATCATATATATATATATATATATGATATATATATATATATATATATAATATCTTATAATATAATATATCTATATATATTTATGAGAAGAGAGAGAGAGAGAGAGAGAGCGAGATGCCATTAGTTTTTTTACTCTTTCTACTTTATTGGCAAACTCTTACTCCATTATCCGCACGTAAGTTCTAACTATGTCTATATGTTCAACTGTAGCAAAATGACGAGTCACATTACAAATAGTCAAACTTACAAAAACAGCATATTCCAATAGTTCTTCATAACGATTATGCAAGAAGGTCATACTAACCAGGACTGTCCCTCTTTCCACTTAGGTATTAAGAATTCTAACTTAATCGTTTGGGAGAGAATCGCACCAAACCTAATGCCCAAAATGTACCACACGGATAATGATTAGAAGTTTGTAAAAAAAAGAAAAAATTCCTCATTTAGAGTTGTATCTAAACCTCATCCAACCTAATAAACCTAAACCTAACCACTAAACCTAACCTCGGA
>JABUQX010073325.1:0-7500 GCA_015478945.1 Trachelipus rathkii
AGATTTCGATGTGGCAGGAGTGGAGATCAGTTAAATTGAAGATAAGCAGGAATAAAGTAGAAGATAATACAGAACCCTGATAGGACACTACAGGTTGACAGAAAAAAAGAAGAAGTCGCACCATCAAACACTAGCCATATTGGAGCGATTTTGAAAAGAAAGCTAGACAGTATAGTAAAAGCAAAGAGAAGACAGGAAACCCAAAGGAGGGGAGCTTGAAAAGTGCAGTGAACGCGTGCATACCCGTCAGATCTTTGGATATATCAAGCGGCCACCAAGTACAGCATACGTCTACGCCCGAGAGTAGTTCCTAAAAACCTAAACTCTTGTCTAAATAGGAAAGTAAGTGCTAGCAGACTCGAGTACTGAAAGCCGTACCTGGCGATCGGAAAGAAGGGAATGAGATTCTAGATGGTCTAAGAAGTGAAGTTGAGAAGGATTTCAAGATCTTAGATAGATAGAATACAAGTTAGATCTATAGGGCGATAGTTAGAAAAATAGAACGGCTTCCTTTTTTCGGAGTAGGTTGGACTTTATGCGCGCTTTCCATCACACTGAGGGAAAGTTGCTAGTATTGGGCTAGAGGATATAGTTGAAGTCAAGGGCGGGTCCAGCATGGAAGCACACTCCCCTCAAACACTCAGGGCGGATGCCATCGGGCCACCCGCATTCTTAAACGTTCATAGATTTGAGGAAGCCCATGCACCCGATCAAAATTAATCACAGGTAAAGGGATAGGAACACCTGAGAGGAGAAGGAAGAGGAATGACAGAATTGTCCAGGGTTGAGTTAGATGAAAATAGGAGGCCGAAGAGATTGGCCTTTTCAAGTTGGAGTAAATTAGCAACAAGACACCATCAAGAGCGAATTATGAGACAGGATAGGATAATTCCACAGAAAGTGTTAGAGATGTTTTTGGCAAGAGGGCAGAGAAAGATTTGTCAGTAGGAGAGCCAAGGAGGTGCAGTGCACTTCGTTTAATGATAGTGCGCTTTGGGCTCATCGAGAGAGGTACCTCCTGCAACGAGTTTCTAGCTGAAGAAAATAGCAAAGAGCCGATAGGCGAGAAGAGAATTGTTCCACTATCTGAACAGCACTGTCCTCTAGCCTGAATGGCCAGAGAACAAGCACGATCGAACCATGGGTTTTGAGGAGAAAAAGATTTATTCGAAGAAGAAATAAACCTGCTCATCCCATCAACGATTCAGCTCCCACTTTATCGGCAGAAGCTGAAGCGTCTTCAGAGTCAAAGCAGTCACTCCAATTATAGTTAGCGTAGAATAGGGATGTACCGGAACCAGGTTCCGGCCGGAACCTCAATTTTTTGGAAGTTCCGGTTCCGGCCAGCTTGGTTCCGGCCGAAACTAACCGGAACTTTCTACTTTGTCAAAGTGTCTTTCTTATAAACTAGTCAGTAATTGATTTGTCGATTTACACAGTTACTGATTATTGCATAAAAAGTAATACTTAGAAAATTGATATATGTGAAATCAAATATCATGATAACATGCCTTTGACTCTATACTGTTCGAAAGACTAAATATGAAACAATATTTTCACACTCGAACCGGTGGCTTTAATACTCTAGAACGGGGTTGAGGATTTTTTTTGAGTTTTTTGATTTTTTTTTTTTAAACAAATTGCTTTTTTAATTTATTATTTTTATAATTAGTTAATGATCCTATTATTATCCATAATTAATAATAGTTTAGTTTTAATATAATTATTTAGTTTAAATTAAGTTTTTAAATTATATATATATATACCTATATATATATATTAAATATATATATATATATATATTATATATATATATAGTATATATAGTTATATATAATATATAGTAGTAGTAGTATTTATAATATATATATATATATATAATATAATATCTACGATTTTATCTATATATATAATAATATATATATATATACTATATATAGTTTTTTATATACTGTATAATATATGAGTTATTCTAATTTTTTTATTTCTGTTTATTAAAAATGACTTGAAACACAACATTGTATGAATTTACTTATTAAATTGTGAATATAACTTATCATTAATCATATGGATTAATTATTATATTTAAAAAAAATAAGTGGCTAAAAAATAAATAACATCATGATTTTTTATTTTAAAAAAAAAGTAAGTAAAAATTAGTTTATTTAAAAGAAAGAGAAACATTAAATAAGAAAGATTGTCTAGAATCCCATAGACCTGGGGGAGTAAATAAATTTGTACAGGGGATTATTATTATTATATTATTATTATTATTAAATTATTATTAATTATTTATAATTATATTATTATTATTATTATTATTATTATTGTTATTAATTATTATTAATTATATTATTAATTTCAAGGTGTATACCAAGTTGAAATTTTCAATTCTGTGTTTCCCTGTTTTTTCCGCTGTTCTTCCACAAATTTTCGGCCTGGACTAAAAGTAAATGAGTAAAACCATCATTTTATCTTGTTTATTCAAATAAAGGAAAAGGTGAAAAGAATTAAGCCCTCCAGAGCCCACCCTCTAACCATCCTAGTAAACAAATTTTCTTGGCCAGCTTTCACAATTTAAATGACATCATACAATTTGACATTTTACAAGTGAATTTTATATATTTGCACTTGAACAATTTAAAACAGCTCCAAAATTATATATATAGCCAAAGTTATGAACACAATCAAATTAATTTTCTAAATATCTGCCAAATATGTTTACCAGGTCCCCTGCTTTTGCTTTCATTTTTTTCCTTTTATTTCAAAATAAAAATTAACAAAAAACAAAGGTACACAAAATATAAAAAAAACATTGTCACATTTTCTTTTCTCTAAAATAAAATAAAATATTTTTCCTTCTCTCTAAAACAAATTACAAAATTATTTAATTCTAAACTAAACCTACTAATAAGTACATTAATCTTAAAAAAAAAGTTTATGACTGTTTAAGAAAAGCTATTTTCTCTTCTAAAATATGAAATTGTTTTTCGGTCTCTTTGACAATATTTCTCTTAACTTCTTCAGCCTCTTTAATCTCAGCTGCTAATTTCCTTTTTTTTTTTTTTTTTTTTTTTTCTACCTTCCAGTGTTTTTTTTTTTTGTCTCATAGTTTTTTTTTTTTTAAGTATGCCTTTTACTCTGAAGAAGCATTGCGGCAGTATGACATCATCTCATTTGTAATACAATAATCAACCCCTCCAGTATTTTTCATTTCTTCAGCAATAACTCTTTTAGCAACAAGTGACTCTTCAAGCAAATTTTCTTGTAGACAATGTTTGTTTGTCGAGAAACCTCTCTCTACAGAAGCATTCCCATGAAATAAAGAAAGAATCAGTGTTACAAAGTTTTTTGTTTCTTTTTGAACGTTTACATTTTTTAAAATTTCAATGAAAAGTTGATCGAGTCTATCTTCCTTCTCATCAAAATTTTTCAGAAGTTCAAGGACATAGGAATTAGATATCAAAAGTTCATAATCCTCTTTGATTATTTCAGCCGTTGAACCATCAATTCGCTTGTTATCAATGAATTTTTCAACACATATTAATTCTTTCAGAGTTATTAGAAAGCATTACCTTTGGTGACAAACAACTTAATGCCTTTGTGATGGAATATTTAAGAGGACTTCTTTCTACTAACTTCTGGATAAGTACTTGCAAGAATAACATACAATCTTCTCTAAATTTTAAAATTTCTGGAGTTTGCAGCCTTCGGGGTGCATTCCTAGTTCCCTATTTTGCTGTATGATACAGGTCCATATTTTCTGCATTAATAAAATTTTTTTTATCTTTAAAGTTAAATTTTCATTAAAACTTTGACATCTGAACAATAAATGTCCGGTTTTAGAATTCTCTTCATTAAAGTTTTAACTAAGTGACTGAGATCATCATACAAGAAGGGCATCAATGGGTCTTGTCACGTTGAAACGTTCAAATAGAATCCTTCCAACTGACGTAGCTACTGCTTGAAAACAACCCAACCTGCATGTAAAAGGGGGATCCTTTAATATGAATTTCACCTTTCCAAACACCTTTTGAATTTTTCATTCCCAACTTCTCCCAAGTACTTTCGTCCAGTCTTGACAGCAATCGAATGGCGTTGTTGTGGCGTTTACCTTTTTCACACCCATCTTGTCAACACAAAAATATTACTGCAGGAAACTCTCAGAGCTGCTTATTTTCATGAATGTTCCCCTTCTAGTTGGAAAATCTGTTAAAATAAATAATAAGCCCTTAAGTATTCTAATAAATCAAACTTTGTAGCTTTATGACCAGTTTTGAGAGCTCCATGGACAATATGCAAAGAGCAACTACCAAATTCAATCAATCTTGGAGCTTCGGGAACAGGTATTTAATTCTGCTTTCAACAAAGACAACATTTTCCAGTTGACATTAGGTCCATCCATTGAAATACTTGTCACTTTAATGATGTCAACAGCTGACCCAAGCCCCTGGTTGAGATTTTCCAAAAGATTCTCAGCTCGAGTGTCGGTAAGGAACTGAAGTAAGATAACGAGTGGTTATGAGACTAGTAGTTAAGTCTTCAAACCTCACATGTATATCCATTTGAGTTCTTTGTGCAATTTATTTAAAGTTTTGCCATCTAATATTTAAATATTATTATATAATACAAATTAATTCAATTCTGTAAAATAAAAAAGAGAAATTAGTTAAATGCGCTGATACTGCAGATGAATAAATTTTAATAAAAATAATATTATAAAGATTTCAATAACTCAAGAAGTAATAAATTTCTTAAGGCTAGAGAAGTTGACGTATATAACTTTTTTACTTAAATTTACTCCATAAGATTGGAACTTATCAAACAATTTAAATTCTAGACTATAAGAGAGGAGAATCATGAATGATATTCTTGTGCTCTTTACTTTCCTCCTCCTTATGTGCTTCACAATACTTCTTTAGGGGTTAAGCAAAAATGATGCCTGATATAAATTGGATAATTTTATTTTCCCTGTGTTTTCCCTGTTGGTATACACTATGTTATTATTATTATTATTTTATTTATTATTATTATATATTATTGTTATTATTATATTATTATTATTATTAAAAAGAAATTAACTTTAAAAAGTAGAAACTACTACAAAACGAAATATTAACTAAACGTTTTAAGCAAACATTTTTAAAATTTTTAAAACAAGATTCCATAATTTTCTTACTTAAAATGAACTTATTTGAAAATTTTTGATAATGTTTGTGGTGTAGGAAAATAAGTTGCTCTCCATGTTGTGGAGTTAAACGTCATCTCTTATCCTCAAACACGACGTTACCCGCTTCTGAAAAAGGCTTTTTAAACTTTGAAGACCTATAGAACTTTTATATAAGCTGCGTTTCCAGAAGCCCGACTGCAGCCCGGGCGAGCACACAGGCGCACATGCATCGTTTCAAGAGCGTTTGCACACTTCTACGTCACGTAAACGTCACACTCAGGGGCCCGTTGTTAATTCCTCGATTTCGGGAATTAATAAACGGGCGGGTTGCGCGGAAGAATACTTTGTTTAAAAACAAATCTTTTTAACAGAACACATGTGTCGGAAATGGCTGCCAACAAATTTTTTTTAATATTCAGTTAACTTTTATATTAGGATACCTAAATGACTAATTGTATCATTTCATAAAATAGATACATATAAGTCTAAGAGTATTGTTTAAGGCAGGATTTCATTTAAGGGGTGGCAAAGGTTGAGTGAGATATATATACTAACCGGGTATATATATATATATATGATATATAATATTATATATATATATAATATATATATAGATATTATACTATATATATTATATATATATATAATATATATATATATATAGTATATATATATATATATATATATATATATATATATATATATATAATATATATATATATTATATATATTATTATAATGACGTTTTGTAATTAATAAATTACTACTTCATTATCTATCGATTGAAGTATCTTTTTCAGTTTTTCCAATAATAAACTTTAAAAACGTCGTCTGGCAAAAAATATAAGGTTCATTTTTTTTATTTCGCCAAGATTTAGGGTGGGACAAGTGCCCCCCCCCTATGTATACGCCCATGATAAGAGTATTGTTTACATTGTCAGCTGATCCGACGGGCGCGCTCGGTCGTTTCCCAGGTACTCAATTTCCTGTTCTCTGATTGGTAATAGTTTATTTTTTTCATTTGAAGCCGTTTCGAGTCGATTTTTGCACACGGGTTGACTGTGCCTACGTGGAAAACACGAGCTATAGTATATTCTTTTTTTACTTAATAAATTTATCCGCTTATCCAAATTTTGGCTTATAGAACTAAGAGGCTCACAGTATGGATATGACAAGATGCCAGATACTTCTAAATTCTAGAGAGACCCCACTTGTTATCAGACAAGTTTTAAGTAGAAAATAGCTGCGTTTCCAGAAGCCCGAAGTGCAAATCGACTCGGAAACGCTTCGAATTGAAAAAAATTTACATTAACCAATCAGAGAACAGGAAATTTTAGTACCTGGAAACGCCGAGCGCGCCCGTCGGATCAGCTGGCATTGTAAGCAAAGTACTCTTATACCTTATATGTATCTATTTTTATGAAAATGATACGATATATTAGTATCCGTAATATAAAAGTTAACTAATATTTTAAAAATTTGGCAAGCCATTCCCGACACATTTTAAAAAGATTTGTTTGTAAACAAGTATTCTTCCGCGCATCCGCCCGTTTACTGAGAGCCCGAAATCGAGGATTTAACAACGGGCGCCTGACTGGGACGTTTACGTGACGTAGAAGGGCGCAAACGGGCTCTGGAAACGATGCATGTGCGCCTGTGTGCCTACCCTGGCTGCAGTCGGGCTTTTAGAAACGCAGCTTATGTAAGGTGTAGCTGAATTCGAAAAGTTCCGGTTCCGAACCAGAAACTTTGCGGAAGTCAAAAAGTTCCGGTTCCAGCCGGAACCAAAAATCTGGTCGCGGTACATCCCTAGCGTAGCGACGCAAGGCCCCCCAATCCCCCCGATCAAAGTGCCAGAAAAACCGCATAGGGCAGGAAGGAGCTGTTGGAGAAAGTATTAAAATTAAGAGAATATAAAGGTGTGGTTGATTTAATGATAGGAGCGAAGGTGGTGTATTTATACTTTATAGAGAGAAGGACTAGTGGTGAAACATAGGTCAAGTGTGTTCAAGAATTGGTTGGGACGATCCAGAATGTGTTGTAGGTTTCTTAAGTTAGTTGCCCAGAAATCGTTGAGAACATACTGAAATGATTCGGCTTCCTCCCCAACCTAAATCTTGTATGAGGGAGGAACCCATTCCATTCAGTGTTGGTGTACACTTGAGAGTGAGTGCGCGCGAGAGAGAGAGGACTCAGTACATTTTGGAATGAGAAAGATATGACAGTTTTCATGAGAGTAAGTAAGGTAATCAAAAAGGCATGAAATCTGTTTTGTTAAGGACGAACAGTAGAACGGAAGGCCACAAAGATTATGTAGTTAGAAGGAAGAT
>JABUQX010073325.1:15000-17500 GCA_015478945.1 Trachelipus rathkii
CCATCGTCAACTATCAGGCGTTGCCAGGGTTGCAGATAAAGGCGGCTTCCACTTTCTGTCCTCTTTTTTTTTTTTTTTTTTCTTTTGTCAAGCGAGCAAGCTCCTCGATTATGCTATTTAATGCATGTCTAGAAGTGGTTCACCGTCGGACGGAGGCCATTCTTGTGGGGTTTCAGCTAGCTTAAAGAATTCCTTACTATAGAACCTTTTAATTTATTATTTTTTTTTACAGTTGTCACCGACGCTCATGGGCAGAACCCTATTCAAGAAGTGGGTGTTGAACGCCTCAAAACTCCATCTAACGGCAAACTAAGCACAGACGCAGGCCTTTAAAAGTGAGGGAAATGTAAATTGAGTAGGAAAAACAGATGATGGAAGAGAATTCACAGAACAGAGGTGGCAGGAAAGAAAAGAAGCACCGCAGCGAACCAGTTTCTCTGGAGTTACTAACATCAAACACAAAAACTCATGTGCCGACACAGCACCCCTTTTGCTTCGACAGGGGGTCATAAAAGCATTAACATCCGAGTGACCAGTTCCATCGAGCACTTGCCTCTACAGTACATAGAAAAGGGATAAAACACCAACATCGCGCCGCGAAATACTGAAAGGGTCCAAGTGAAACTACAGAAAGTACAGGGACAGTTTAAAAGTCTTTTGCCTTGACTCGACCCTATCCAAAAGCCGGATGAAACCAGACCCCCGCCCCTTCACAGATTATGAGAGCAGTACTCCATACACAGGCGGATGAGACCCTTGTAAATAGGTTGGAAGTAACTGAGAAGAAGGAAAAAAAACGTCTTTGCACTCTAAAACAGAACTCCCAGTTTCGTTGATCAGGCCGCCCTAGCAACCACTGTGATTTGAGGTTTTCAAAACATTATTTTTGTTTATGTTAAAGGCCAAGATGTTTATATTGTCAATCAGGAGAGACGAGAGAACCGTCCGAAAGAGACTAGAAAAAGTTAAAGTGTGCTAGAGAGAGAGATTTGTAAGAAGTGGTTTTTAAAGAATTAAATTTAACAACTTGAAAGACGACCCAACCCTGAAATTCTATCCAGCTCAGCGAGAATAGAATCGGAAAAGATAAAACTAGAGGCAATTCTAGAAGTAAAAGAGGGACAAAAATTGATATGAGTTGAAGAATGAAGGTCAAGTCCATCGACATATGATGGGTAGAGTTTGATGTTGCAGGGTGAGAATGATCATTGATGAAAAAGCAGGATAAAGTAGGAGATAAAACAGAACCCTGAGGAACACCAACATATTGAAAGAAAAAGAAGTCGCCCAATCGACAACACCAACAATGAGCGATTTGAAAGAAAGCTGACATAAGTAAGCAAAGAGAACGAAGGAAACCAAAGGAGGGGAGCTTGAGAGCAGTGACCGCGTGCCATACCGGTCAAATACTTTGGATATGTCAGGCGCCACCACACAAGTCTTCATATAGTTCCTAAGGGCGGAAAAACCATAAATCTGTTAGATAGGAAACTATATCGCTAGTAGATCTCGAGCACCGAAAGCCTTACTGGTAATCAGACAGAAAGGGAAAGAGATTCCAGATGATCTAAGAAGTGAGACGTTGAGAAGGGTTTTCAAAGATCCTAGAAAGAATACAAGTGAAGAGGCTTATAGGGCGATAGTTAAGAAGGACTCAGTACACAGCATAATTTTTTTCGAAATAGGTTGACCATATGCGGCGCTATCCCAAAACACTGAGGGAAAGTGCTAGTATTGAGGCAAAGAGAATATAGTTGAACGAGGGGTGGGTCAGCACGGAAGCAACTTCCTCAACTCGGAGAGGAATGCCATTCGGGCCACCCGCCCTTCCTAACGTTAATAGATTTCAGGAGCTCATGCACTCGATCCAAATGAAATGACCGGTAAAGGCATGGGCACCTGAGAGGAGAAGGAGGAGGAAAGAGGAATACCTAAGTAATCGTCCAGGGTTTGAATTAGAGAAACAATAGGAGGACAGAAGAGTGATTGGCCTGTTCCAGTTTGGAGTATTAACAACAGAATCATCAGAGCGAATAAGAAGGAGGAAACGGAATGATTACAGAAGTTTGTTAGAGATGTTTTTGGCAAAAAGGCCAGAAAGATTGTCAGTAGGAGAACCAAGGAGGTTAGCTGCATTTTCGTTTAAGAAACGTCAGCTTTGCGTCGTAGAAGAGTATCCTGCAAAACGATTTCTAGCTGAATGAAATTGGCAAGAGTTAGGGAAACGAGAATTTTTCCACACCCGATAAATATTGTCTCTAGCCTGAAGGCCAGAGAACAAGCACGAACGAACCATGGATTTTGAGGAAGAAAAAAAGATTTAGTCCAAGAAAAATGAACCCTGCTCATTCCATTAACACATTACAGTTCGCCACTTTATCGGCGAATCTGAAGCGTCTTTAATAAGAGAACACAGCACAGTCACTTCAATTATAGTTAGCGTAGAAGCAACGCATGCCCCCCAATGGCCCGATCAAAGTGCCGAGAAAAACCGCATAGG
>JABUQX010073325.1:22500-54217 GCA_015478945.1 Trachelipus rathkii
AAGGTGGAGTCAGAAAATTTGATAGAAATTCTTCACTTTTTATTTAGTAAGAAAAAAGCGAGACGAAAGCTTGGGGGGAGCAATTCTAAAGAACAAATCCCCCACCCAAAAACCCCTAGAGAGGGAGGGTCACTTGACATCCCAGATTAAGATTATACAGCGAGAGGAGTCGTTGTTTTTTCTACTACCACCCAACTTCAATGATAATTTACCAAAAAAAACCAAACCGCCCATTTTAAATTAATTATTTAAAGGAATTTTAATTTTTTTCTTAATTTTAAAAAAAGGGGGGGGGCCCCATGGGATCCCTATTTTTTTTAAAAAAAACTTTTTGTTCTTTTAAAACCATTAAAAACCCCAAAAAAAATTTTAAAAAAAATTTGTTTGTTAACTTTTTAAAAAAGAAAAAAAAAAGGGTGAAAACTTAGAATTTTTCCCACAAAAAAAAATTTTGGGAAAAAAAGATAAAAAACAAAATCCCCCCCCTTCCCTTATATTTTTAGAAAATCTGTTTCATTATCTTTTTTATGCATTTTTTTTTAGCGGCGGCTGAGAGGGTAGATAAAAAAAAAAACAAGAACTTTTAATTGATGGTATACCGCTCCCAAGGTTGCTTAAAAAAAGAAGGATACAAAGAAAAAAAAACCCGTGAAATTCCTTACAAATTAAAAAAAAAATTAGAGAAACCCATTAAAAGAATCATACATTATGAGTTAAAGAGAGTAGGTAGAATTTAGTAACATTAGTATAATGAGAGAAAAAAAAATTTTATCTGTTTTTTCCTTATTTTCTCCTATAAAATCCAAGAACAGGGAGCGGGCAGCAGCACACGCGCGGCAAACAACTTTACAAGAACATCGAATAGTACTAATATGTTACACCTCGAACCTTTTCTTGTTTTATATAGCCCGACTTGGGCTAATAACTATCTCCAACTATAATAAAAAAAATAATAAAAATAAAACACTTATTTTTTTTTTATTTATTCAATTATATAAATAAATAAATCATTTAAAAGAAGGGGTAAAAATTATATATAACCCTTTATTATTTATAAAAAAGGGGGACTAAGAAATAAAGATAGGGAGTATATAATATGTCCTTTTTGGGGTGAGGGAAGGGGGAAGGGAAGAAAAAATAAAAACTATGTTTTTTTTTTTATTTTTTTCCCCCCTCCAATTTGTTATTATAATCTACCAAATAATTTAAACATAAAAATAAAAAATAAATTTATTATAAATATAAATTAAGGGGGGGGGTAAGTAATATAAAGCCCGTCAATATTGGGCTATACCCCCACTATTTTTAGTAGAATTTTTGTTTTTTATTTTTTTTTTATTTCCTCCACTGAATTATTTGCTCCAAAATATTTCATTTTTTAGATCCAAAAAAAAGTAAAAAAATAATTAAATAATTTTTAAAAATTTTTTTAAGTAATTTTTTTATTTTAAAAAAAACTTATTAAAATGGGGATATAAAATAGTGACTAAAAGGGCCCCCCCCATTTTTATTTTTTTTGGGTATACTCCCTAGTATAATACTATATTGGGTGGAGTAGAAATTACATAAATTTTTTTATAGGTTTTTATTCATCTTTTCCAGGCGTCAAAATAAAAAAAAACTTTTAAAATAAATTTTGTAATTATAATCATTAAAAATTATTTATAAAAAATATTTTTTATTTAAAAAAAAACAATAATAATTTAAATTAAAACGAATAAATAAAGAAAAAGAACACAAAAAAAAGACATTTTTGCGAATTCATCCATAATCAATTGTTTGGAAACTATGCTTGTATTAACCAAATATCTCAGCAAATAAAATCATTTCCATTTAATAAAATTTATTATTATATATAATAATAATGCGGCGGCAAGTGGTATCTGGAGACAATATAAACATTTTTAATTAACATTAACAAGAGGCGAACAAAAGACATGTACAACGGTGGGGATGGGTGGAGACAGAGTGTCCCGCGAAAAAGCCCAACCGACAGAGTAGTGCGTAAGCACGGACGTAACTGGGCTTCCAAATGGTCCCCAATATAAAAGTTGAATTTGAAGATAGCATTGCTTATATCTTGTTTTAGGGGGGGAACCGGTGTATATATCTCACCCAATATATATTTTCAAGAACAAGCCACATGATAAGAATAAAATAGGTTAATCACCCAATAATTTAAAATAATATGTGGATTTATCATATACGAAAAATGGAGTCAAAAAGTGAAAGCGTGCGCTCGCTCTGGACAAAAATGAAAGCGAAGAGGAGAGACCTGACACTCTCCACATTTTATATCATGTCAAGACATTTTCTGGGAGTCAACTTCTATCTTTTTTCCCATATTGGTAATCGACCAAGTACAAAAAACTAAAGAAGAAAGAAGTCCAAACTCCACAACAAATAAAATGAAATTTTTTAAAAGGGGAGGAACAGAGAAGAGTTTAATTAGAGAAGGAAATTTTTTTTTTAAATTTTTTAAAATAAATTTTAATTAAAGAGTGTATATCTATTTGAGACCCAATATATTATAAAGAACAGGAAAGACAATCAGTTCTAGTATGGTCACGATGAAGATCTTAACACACCGAAAATATAAAAAAACAAGAAGCCTCGCACCAAAAATAAACCCCATGGGGGGCCTAACTTTTTTTCCTAGGGGGGAAAACTGGGTTTTTTTTTTTCCCCAAGTTTTTTTTCAAATAAAACGAAACTAAAAACGGTGTTTTTTTTAAAATTTTTTTTGAAAATAAAGGAATTTAAAATTAAAAATTTATAAAAAAAAAAAGCCCCGGGGGGGGGCATTTTGGGGGGGGGGGGGGGCCGCCTTAATTTTTTTCTAAAAAGGTGAATAGATGACCTGTCCCAAAGGTTCCCAAAAAAACCCCATTGGAAGAAAACCAAAAATTAAATAAAATTTTTTTTAGTGGAAAAATGATTGAAATTTAATTCTTTTTTTTTTTTTTAAGTTAATTTCTAATTATTTTTTTTTTTTATTTTGTGTTTTTTGGGAAAAAAAAAAAAAAAAAAAAAACTGTATTTTATGGAATCTAAAGGGAAAATTTAGGGGGCCCCCATTTGTGGGGGCTTTCTGGAATTATTTTAAATTTCTTATTTTTATTTGTTTTGATTTTATTGGGGAATTTTTGGGGGGGGGGGGGGGGAAAACCCTGGGGAAACCATTCTAGGGGGAGGGGGGGGCCAAAAAATTTGGACGGGGAAAACCTTTTTTTTCCCCCCCCAAAAAAAAATTATTTTATTTTTCTAAAATTTTATTTTTAAGAAATCTTTTCTATTTTTTTCGGGTTTGTTGTTGTTGTTTTTCGGGTGGCTTTTTGGGTGTTAGGGGCCCCCCCATTTTTCTTTGTTGGCCTTTTTTTTCCTTCTTTTTTCTTAAATTTATTATTTAAAAAATTTTTTTTTTTAACTTTAATTTTTTTTTTCCAATTATTTTACATAAAATTTTTATTATTAAAAAAAATTTATTTTTCTTAAAAAATTTTCCTTAAATTTTGTACGGGGGGGGGGGGGGAAACTGGGGGAAAAAACCCAATGTTCTAAAGGGGGGGGGGGAGGAAACCCCAATGGGCCCGGGGGGCTTTTTTTTCCCTTCAAATTTTATTTTTATGAAACAAATGCTATTGTTGTTGTTTATTGTGTTCTATGTGACCTCAATATAATATCCCAGCCAAGACAACTGATTGGGGTTCGAGAGGGGTAGGAGAACACCCAAGGTGAGTAATCGTAAAAACAAGTAAAAAGAGATGGGGGGTTACGGTGGGGGGGATCGAACCACCATTTTTTTGGGGTGGGGCGGGACATATTTTTCCTCTAAAAATTATGTTCGAATGTTTACTTGAACATCTTTTTAAAAAATTTTTTTGAGGGTTTTTTTTTTAAAACTTTGGCGGGAAAAACAAAGAAACAACAAATACAGTAAAAAAATGGTTGAGGAAGACTTGCGAGAGAGGGAAAGGAGTTTCAATTTTTTGACAATTTTCACTGCTTAAATAACGAAATTTTTATTTTAATTTCTTTTTTTTTTTAAAAAAAATTAAAATAAAAAAAAAAATTTTATTTAATTTTGGGGATTTCGGGGCGCGGAGGTGGCGCCACTACTTATTTTATTTTTGAAGAGGTGGGTGACCAAAGGGGTCTAGGGGGAAATTGAGGGTAGCTCCCCCCATATTTTTGGTACTGGGAGGTGACTTTTCATTAAGTAAAATTAATTTTTTATTAATTTTTTTTATTATTTTTGTATTTTAATGGTGAGTTAATAACCTTTTATTGGTGTGAGGGGGGGGTGGGGGAGGGACTACCATTTCCTTAAAGGATAAGGGGGTAGGGGGTATACCAATTAGTTAGATTTATTTAGGGGGTGCTTTTTTCTATTTTAAATTTAAAAATAGAAAGTGTTTCTTTGTATTTTTATAAATTTTTCTTATATCTAGACTAACAATTGAGTGAGACAGTTTTTTTTCTTATAAAAAAAATAAAAAAGGGATGAGGGGGGGGGTGAGAATAAACCCCCCATTTTATATTGTAGGTGGAGGTAGGGGTGAGTGAGGGAGGGCTGGAGGGGGGGCTTTTTTTTTATTTCTTATTAAAATGAAATTTAATTTTCTAGTTTAAAAGTTTTATATTATTGAAAATGGGGGGTATGAAACTTTGGGGAGATAACAATATCTAAAGATCTTTACAGCTTGTTGCTGAGATAATCTACTAGATATTACTCAATTTAATAATTATTTTAAAATCTTATATGAGGTTTATATTTCTAAATTTATTCTGAAATGAATCTCATTTTTTTGTGTGTTTTATATGAAATACTCTTTCTGGCGGGGGAGGGGTAAAAAACTGAAAGTTGGGGGTTCTTAAGGGAATTTAGGCGAACCCCCACAATTGATAATATACCATCTTTACCTCGAGTGTATTGTAATGTTTTTTACATAAAATGTGTTTAAGGCATTAAACGAGTTTCATTTTTAAATCTTTATTATTGTTTTTTGTTTATGAGGAGGGCAAGTGAAATTTATATTTGTATTGAAAAACCTCCTGAAGCGGGACATATATTGTTAATTAGCTCTTTTAAGGGGGAAGGGGGGGCCCCAAAGTAAAACTAGAAGTTAGTAGAAAATAGGCCTTTCTTGACTAACTCTCAATTAAAAAATAAAAAATTATACATATTAGTTACTGCCTTAACATACAAACATGCAAGAAAATTGAAACGCTCAAGTTATAAGCTTTAAAAAAACGAGATAAATAAACAAAAAATTAAAGGGGCGCTGGGAACCCATTATGAGGAGCGCGAGAGACGAGGAGCGCGCGAGAGCTGGCTTTGTTTTTACTTAAGGTGGATTATCAACCACTTTTATTTCCTTTTAAAGAAAAGAAAATAATGAAAAGTTTAACAAAAATTTATTTAAGATTTTTGTTAGTAGAGTGTGATTTTTTTGGGGGGAGAGAGGACTTTGGGAGAAGGGGAACAGATGTTTATTCCTTAGGGAGAGGGGGGTTTTGTGAAATTTTTTTTTTGTGAGGCAGGGGGAGCTATTTAATTGAGAAATCTTAAATTAATTATTTACTTAAAAAAAGAGTGTGAAACAAAATTAAACAGGAAGGGCGACCGGTAGAAAAAATACGAAGCAGCAATGTGTAGATTCACAATTATCATATTAAAGAAAAAATTTACCAGTCATACACCCAAAAATAAAGCATTCAACTTCCAAACAAATTTTCACCAAAAATAAATTGTCGAGCCGATGGGAGGCAGATGGGGGAAATTTTTTAAATTACCTTTTAAAAAGGGGAAAAAGCTCCGTTAGTTTGGAATTTTTTTTCCTTTATTTGTTAGGGGGGGACTGTTTCACTACTCTAGAATAGTCAAAAACACGAGTCAAAAAAAAACAAAACAACAAATTATTAAATTATAACTATTTAAAGTGAATCTCAAAAAGACATAAAGGGCACAGTCATTTTTTCGCTCAACATTTTTTCTTTTTTAGGGAATGGGTTTTTTTCCCCCAAAGGGGGTTTTTCCAAAAAAAAACTAATACGACGCTCAATTAAAAAGCTCACACTAAAAATAAAAATTGAATAAAAATTAATAAATCGATAAAAAATATCCCGAAGAATATAGAAGAAAAATTTAAATTTCCAAAAAAGCCTTATTGACATAAAAAGGGAGGCACAAAAAAAAAAAAAAAAAAAAGAAGGCCCACTAGCACACATCTAATAATTAGTGGAGTGAAGGGAGGGAGCGCGAGGGGGGGGCAGAGCGTTGGGCGCCTTTATTTCTCTCTCATATTTATTACCTAGTTATTTACTACTCTTCACTGAGGTGGTAAACTTTTATCTTTAATAAATATAACCCCAAAAAAGTGGGGGGAGGGTTGTCAACTGAAAATAAAAGCCCAAAGAAATTAATCTGTAAAGATTAACCCAATTACTTTTAAAAGAAAAACATATTACAATTCTTATAATCAGACAAAGAAATTAATGCCTCAATAAATATATATAATTTAAAAAATAAAGAATTTCCAATAAAATAAATTTAAAAGATTTAATATTTACACTAAATCCACATCGAAAAAAACACCCGGTCACTTAAAAAAGTCTCTGGAAAACCCACTGCGTTTTTAAGGGAAATTTTTTGTCCCCCCCCCCCTTTCCAAAAAAACAAACCTTTTTTTATCTCAAAAATAAAAAAATTTTTATTTTATTAAAAAGTAAATTAAATTAAACTTTTTTGAATGGGGAAAAGGGGGGGCCACCGTCCACTTATATATCCTCAGGGGTGGTGCATAACTTACTCATATAATATTATCGGGTTTTTCTTTTAGTCTGTCGTGATCTGGTGGTCAAACAAAAGTGTGTTTTTCGCTTCAAATCTAAATTAATTTTTAAAATAAAATTTTATTTATTAAATTATTTAATTAATGGATGGAGGGGGAATAAGGGGGGGGGTGGAGGGTGAGAGCCCCTCCACCCTGGGGGGCCTCAATTTTTGTTGGCTAAGGTAGCCCCCCCCTTTTTTTTACATTTATGAGGATAATAATAATATTTGTGTATTTCCCCCCTGCCCTCACAGGTTTTTTTTTTTTCAAAAAAAATAAAAATATAATAACACCCTATAAAAATATTTTATAAATAATAAAAATTAAATAAAAAAATTTAAAAAAGGGTAGGGAAATAATTATAACTTAAGTAGGGGGTAATAAATTAAAAATATATGGGGAGTGGGGCAAATTTTTTCCTTCATTTATTGACGCGACGATCAATTTTGGAAGCAGAAAACAAAACGCCCCCAAAAGCAACTTTCAAACGGGGGAGCGGGGAGGAGGGGGGGGGGGTCGCTTTCTTATTTTTTTTTTGCTCTTAATTTTCCCCCACTCACTTTCAATGGTAAAACAAATAAGGCAATACTAATGAGAGATATAAGAAAAAAAAGAGAAATAGTATAACTCTTGACAAATAACTTGTTAAACGCCTTCCGTTGTGTTTCTAATCTTTTTGTTGGTCCTTACCGGTTGCGCCCCCATATAAAAAGAAGGAACAAAGCACCCTGGCGCTTCACCTCGGAATAATAAAAAAGCGTGACCGCGTGATTACCAAAAGGAATAACCCAAAAATTTTCAGAGCCATTGTTAACCTGTTTCGTAAGATGTGCTTTGTTTTAATGGGGGAGAGGCGGCGCGCGGTGGAGAGAGCGACTTTGAGACGCAGAATAAAAACAATAAAAATGAGAAAATGGTTGAAGTGAAAAAAAACGCAAAAAAAGAGAAACAAAGAAAACAAACGTATAAATAACAATAAATATATAATGTCAAAGAAAAATACAAAGCAGAATAGAGAGAAAAAATACAACCTGGGCCCAATGTAGGAAGAACGCAGCAATGGGTCACTAACCCCAAATATTGAAGAACAAGCAACTGCGCCTAACATTTTAATGTTTTTAAATACAATTTATAGAACGGGGCGCGCGAACACTCTATATATACCTAACTCCCCAAAAAAATAAAAGAAAAAAACAAAAAAACCAAGGCTAAATTAAATATTCTTTATAGTTTAAATTTAGAATGGTAGAGAATTGACGCCCGGGGGAATACCTATTATTATAATTATATACATACGGGCCAAATTAAAGTTATGTTACAAATTGTATGTCTTTTTAAAATTAAACCCTATTAATGAACAATTGCGGCCGGGGGGGGCCCCTTAAAAAAAAGGGCTTCTGGGTCAGGTTTTATTTTTGTTTGACCAACTACAAATATAAAAAAACCAGACAAAAACTAAAAGGAGTTTTTTCTGCTCTTCAAAATTTTTTATACCCCCCAAAAAATTTATTGGAAGTATACGAGAGGAAAGAAAGATTAATAAATGGAGGAATAATAACGTGGGGAAAAACCGATAGCGCGCGCGGAATGCAATACAAAAAAAAAACACCCGCCCAAACTCAAGAAAACAGAAGAAACGCGGAAGGAGATAATTAATGATGTATTTTTTCTTTTTTTCTCTGAAAAAAAAACCAGGAGTAAAACCCTAAATTTCACCAGGTGCGGAGGGTATTTTATGTTCTTTTTTTTAAAGATAGCCCACCACCTCACTAAATTATTATGAGGCCCCCCAAATTTATTATATTGAAAAAAGTTATTTTTTTTTATCGGGGAAAATAAACGAATTTTCTGGACTACAAATAATCTCACCATAAAAAATAATAAAATTATTAAAAAATAACTTTCCATGAAATAAAATTCTCTATTTTTTGGTCTTTTTTTCTAAAATTATTTTTTTTTAAATCATTATGATATTTTTGAAATATTTATAAAAACAACCTTTCTAATGATTCTAATTTATTTTGAGGGCATAAATTATTCCTTCGTACATAATAAACTAAATAATTAAAACATAAAATTAAAGGGGGGTAAAAAAAAAAAATAATAAAAAAAATTATTTAAAAAAAAAAAATCACCTAAATCCTACAATATAACATAAATAAATTTCTTAAAAACCAAAAATAATTTCCCAAAATAAATAAAAAATATATCCCCAAAAAAATAATAAAAATAAATAATCATTAAATGTTTGTTTTATTCTATACTATTTTATAAAAAATAAAAATAAAAAAAATAAATTTTTTTATTTTTCCCAAAATACAAATAAATTTGAAAAAAAAAAGGGTAAAAAAATTTTTTTTTCAAAAAAAAAATTTTTTTTTGTGTTACATTTTTTTTTTATTTTATTATTTTTTAATTTAATTTTTTTTTTTTTCGTTGGAGCCATACCCCCATTCCCCTTAAAATTTTTTTCTTAAAAAAAAATTTTCCAACCGTTTTTGGTTATTTGGGATTTTTAGGGGTGCCTATATATACCCACCCCCCGGGGGGTAGGGTGCATACTATGGGGATTGGGGTCCGCGGTGGGAGATATATATATATATAAATGGGCAGGGGTTATGAGGGTTTCACCCTCCGGTACTTATACTATTATACCACTATTACAATAGATCATATAGTATTTAAAATGGAAGTGATATAGTAAGGGGTTTTTTTAAAGGTGGAGAAAATTTCCTATAAGTAATATTTTTATCCCAATTTATAAAATAAGTAAAATACTAAAAGGCAAACAATATGCAATCTCTCTATTAATTTATTCAATGACAGAGGCCAGGACATTATATTTTTATGAAATAAAGAGTCAACAAAGATTATTGAAAAGATTTGTATTAACAAAAATTTATTTTAAATGAAAATGAAACATAGAACAAATATGACTAAACCGTCTAAGTAAATGATTGTTTGTCGCAAATTGCGCAGGAGTTTCAGAAAAATATAATATTATAATAATTTAAGAAAAATGAAAATCTTTGGTAGCAGATATTCAATGTAATCCATTAAAGATATTAAGAAACAATTTAGAACAATATAACAGGTTAATATTAGTGCTGTCAACCCCTTATAATAATTAAAATTGTGAATACAAAAAAACAAAATATTGAGAGAAGTCAAGTTTGAAAAATTCTACCTATGTGTTTAAAAAATTAGAACTAAAAATAGAGAGCGATTTAAAAAAGGTGACCAATTTAAAATAAAAAATGAAAATATAGATTGTCCTTTTGTTTTTTAAAGTTAAATATTAATATAACTTCACCCAATATTAATATTAAATAAAGATTATACCTTTTTTTTAGTTTACAACTTGTTGTATGGTTTCAACCACTAACACACCACTTATATGTGAGAAATATTCATGTCAAACTAACTAGGAGGAAACTGATGGAACCCCATTATAAAGTAACATGAAGCATTATAAATATGAGATTTACTAATTTAGTATCTAAGATAAACAACAGATTTAGTAACACTTTTTCTCTATATAAATATAAAAACATATGTATATATATAACTATTAAATTAAATTATTAAAGTGAAAAAGTCAAAGCTGGGTCTAGTGATCATCATCACATTATTAATTTATATTAATTATAATTAAATAAAGAAACTTTCATACCAAACTTTATATTCTAAGTTTTAAAAATTTAAACCCCAATAATATATGTGAGTAAGAACTTTAACATAGTAAATATGAGTTTTTTAGGTATACTATCTTTTACAAAAATTGTAATTTCCTTTTTTTGTTTTCCCCCCTTTAACTAAGAGTCTTTAGGTTTGATCCCTTTATAATTGAGACTTTTTATTTAAAAAGTAATATTATATTACAATTTAATTTATGATACAATTAAAATTCATGAAAGTTAAATATAATTTTAATATAATATAAAAGAACTCAAATAAGATCTTTGCTTTACCTTTAAAATATATAATGGATATACGTCGGTATTTTAATTAATAAAATTTTGTTAATTTTAATCAATTATTTACTATTTTATTTATAAATTATAATCTTTCTATGAACGTTGAAATAACCTTTGCTTATTAAATTCAGAATTATTTTTTAAAATATTATTTATATTCATATATATTTTTGAAATTTATTTTTTTTTTTAATAACATAAAATGGTTTTGAGCCGCGGGTTTAAAAAAAAAATATTAAAAACCCGAGAGGGGGGGCTCTCCTCACCCCCCCGGGAGGTGAGCGGTGCTACGCCCTAAAAAAAATGGAGGCCACTCCCCGAGCGGGGTTGGGGCGGGGGGGAGGGGTGGAGCGAGTAGCGAGGGTGCACCGAAGTGGGGGGGAGAGGGAGTAGTGAGGGGCCGATATATATATATACGGGGAAGGGGGGGGGGCCGGCGCCCCCAATAACACCCGGGCGGGGGGGCTACCCAAAAGGAGGGTTGGGTAGATGGGAAAAAATAAAGAGGCAAATAAACCTTTTTTTCGATGGAAAAATAAAATAATTAATATACTCACGAAACAGTAAACCTCCAAAGACTTAGAGTTCTGTTCTGTCTCCATCTCTATTCTCTCTCTCCTCCATTTACATTCTCTCTCTTTTCCCTTTCCTCCCTCCTCTTTAAAACTTACCCCCTTTTTTCCATAATTCTGTATTATTTATTATATATTATTTTTTTTATTGAAGATATACATTTGTGGGTATGTAGAAAATGAATAAATAAAACTATTACAAATATAATAAGTAAAGTGCTAAAATTTAATGGTTTAAATATTACAAATTATTATGCTATTTACCACAATATAAAAATAAATTTTTAATTGAAAACTGTATAGTGTATTACAGTTTTAAGAATATTTTTTTATTTATAAAAGATTTTTAATAAGTAGAACTATATATTAAACTGACAAGTTTTAGGTAAATACCCCATTATAAAGATTACATATACAAAATAGTAAGTCAATGAAATGTAACTTCACAATATGTTAAATAAAGAATCAATATAGAAATCATGTTGACTATTATATTAATAGATAACAATAGACAAGCTGGTCATCATTCACACCCTACTTTTTATTAATATAATGTGTAAAAACTTCTCTCTTTATTAATGCAAATACTGTTTTTAAGGGGGAGGTCACCTAAAACCCCAATAATGAAAAAACGGAAGCAGAGACATGAGGGGGGGGGGAGGAAGAGGGGGAGAGAGATTTAAAGGGGAAGGGAAGGGAGGGGGGGCTTTTTTTCCAAATTTTTTTATTTGGGGGGGGAAGGGGGTAGATTCTTATTTTGTACTTCCAAATTATATTTTTCCCCCACATCGGGAAAAGCAAAACAAAAAGAAGCAAACTAAGTGTGATTGGGGCTTTTTCTCCCGGCAATTTCTTGTTGATTTTTTTCTTCTTCCACATATACAATATATATATTATACATAATTGAGGGGCCACCAACAGCTCTCTCCACAATGTTCTCAGAGGACCGCCACTCCATCTTCTCCAAGCACTTTGGCCCTTTTCATATTTTTTATATAATAGGATTTCCCTATCTGAGCGCCCCCCCCCCCCCCCCGGAGGCCGCCCCACACCCCCCCCCGTGCCCAAACCCCTGCGCGCGCGGGGGGCTTGTGGGCGGGGTCAAATAACGCCCGGAATATGGGGGGAAGGACAGCATAAGTAAATGTATTTTGTGACCGCTTCTCCCCACCCCGCGCGTGTCGCATCCCCAATTAATTTCTAAATGAACAAGCGTAATTACTTGATAAAGAGGGAAAGTGAAATTTCAGAAGAAGAATCTCGAAAATATACCAAGAACATTTTGAATCAGATTTTAGTTATGTTCCTCAAGTGCTCCACTAATATAAAAATAGATTAAGTTTATAATTTAATATAGCATTAATTGGTTTCCGTATTTTTTATAAAATTTATATATAAGTAAAGCAAATTACAATATTATTCCCAATTTTACAGATTATTTAATATTAAATATATATATATATATAATTTTTAATATTATTATATATATTATTATTAAATAATATAATAATATATTATAAATTATATATAATATATAATATATTTAATAAATTAATTTATATTATATTATATAAAAATACATTATATAAATATAATAATAAATATTATTTTAAATATTAATATTACATGAGTTGAAATATTAATCGTTATTAAAACCCCACCCCAAAAAAAAAATAAGTGGGGGGTTATTTGAATAGGTAGAGGAGGCAGGGGGTGAGGGCCTCTAATTTTAATAATATAAAATTAATACAAAAACCTTTATTAAAAAATAAAGGCCGAGAGACATTTTTCACCAGTTTAAATTTTTAAATAAAAAAAAAAAAAATCACTACGTTAAAATAACTATATTTTTTATATTTTTCGAGTTATTTTTAATATATCTCTTATTTCTCAATAGGAGACGTAACTAGTTATTTTCTTAAAATTTTTTTTTCGAAAAAAAATTTGACAAACCAGGGCGGTGTTTTAATTTTTACTACCCAATGCAATCAATGTATAAGTCAAACACAAGTGGAGTTTAAAAAAAAGATATTAACATTTATTTTGTTCATATGAATATTTATAATGTGTGTGCGGGCGACCCTGCACTATGTTAAAGACCAAAATGTTCCGGGGGGTTTTATAGGTGGTTGTTAATGAAACTGTTTCTTAAAAATTTAATAACGGAAATTTGTTTATAAAAAAAAATTCCTTTTTATATTATATATAATAGAAGCAAAATCATCATCTTGTGAGTGTTTTCCAAGGGCGGGATTTTTTAAAAATCTTGTGTATCCTAATGTTAATGTATATTACACGGGATAAGTAATCACAGAATTATGCTTATACTTTCTTCAGTTATGATTAAAAGTTTTTTTTACTCTCTCGTTTTAAATCTCTCTGATATCCAAAAAGAAAACAAAGTTGATAGAGCGTTTTTTCATCGTTTGTTTTATTCCCTAACCTAAACTGTACCTCCCAAGAAACCCGTTTCATGACAATATATTTTTATATTATATCACTATATTATATTTTGATTTTCTCTCTCATCTCTCTTTTCTCTCTCTAATTTATTAATTAACTCTTAGCTATATCTTTGTGCGCAAAAAAAAAAGAAGTACAAAAACCAATAAAACTCTCGGGCGAGTGATGAGAGAACTATCAAGTTCCCAAAACTAAGAGAAAAATTTTGTTTATTCTTTCAGTTGATTTATACAAAAATTGTATAACAACACAAATAATTAAATTTATGAGGGGGCAGTACTAGTATTAAATTTTTTTTTTTTTTCCCCCAAGTTTGTTAGTTTTTTTTTTTTTTTACTTAAGATTTGTTTCTATCTGGTTGTGTTTTTTATTCTTCTCCAATTTTATAAAAAAACAACACACACCACACACCCCCACCCAACCCAAGAAACCCAACTTGAAGAATGAGTAGTTAAGTGTTAGAGAAGACAAACCAAAAGCAGACTAGAAGAAGGCAGAGTGACACTCACAAAATAAAAAAAAACCAAGCAAAAAACTGAAGAAAAAGGAAGTAAAAGGCGAGAAGGGAGTCTAACCCCCTCCCCAATGTCGAAAGAAATCTATTTTTTTGAGGGGAAAGGGGGTAAATGTTGTTATGTGGTTGTTTAGCCGTTTTGGGGGCTGATTTCAACACGCGTAATTATCAAGAACCAAGAAACCAGCAGGACTGAGGGGCCAGGAAATAATTAACGCACTCGCACAACCCCCCCCCCCCCCCACCGTCACCCTAAAATACACTCCTCGCACTCGTTCTTTTTTTTTTCCACTATATAGCAAGTGAAGCCCACTAATATAAAAAATAACCCTTATATTTATATTGTTATTTTTTTTTCACCTTTACCCTAATTTAAAGGTTACTATTACTCCTTTTATATATGAAATAAATATATTTAAATCAATATAGTCGCAAATAAAAAAAAAAAAAACCTATAATTTTTTTTTTATTTTTTCCACCCTTTTAAAAGTTTCTTATTTATTTGAAGAAAAATTTTGGGGGGGAAATAAAAAAAGGGGGGCCAAAAAAAAACCGGGGCCCCCCCCCCCCAAAACATTTTTTTTTTTACCCTACCCCCCAAAAAAAAAAAAACCCCTTTTCTCATTTGGGGGGGGGAAACAAATAAAAAAAAATAAAAATAAAGGGGGTAGGTAGGGTGGAGGTGGGAGGTAACAACTAAAAGGCTACCCCCCGGCCTTTTATATTCCTGGATCCTTTATTTTATATACCTTTAGAATAGCTAATATTGTTCCCGCCCCCATATAGAAATAGACCTAATTCCATTCCAAATTTGATTCTATTTTCTATAAATATTTTATTTTTTTTATTAAAAAAGTGATCATAATTTGGACATAAATATTAAATAAAAAATACCCTTTTACTAAACCCTTTTTTTATTTTTTTTCACATTATAAAAAAATTTTTTATTATTTAACTATCACGATTGCCGATATTCAAAGGAAAACCCAATTTTTTTTTTTTTATTTTTGTTTCCTTTGGTGAAAAATTTTAATTTTATTTTCTTATTTCCTAATTTTATTATCCTTTTTCATTTATTTTTTCTTTACCCCTGGAAATATTCACGCAGGTCATAGTTACGTCAGGGGGGGAGGGTCCTTTTTACTATTTTTGGTGTATTTTTTCTCAAAAAGGGGGTTTTTCTATAAAAAGAACTGGCGATTTTTTTATTATTATAAATACTTTTTTTTTTAATAAATAAGTTTTTAAAAACCTATAGTCTGGCTACTACATAAATATACCTCCTTCTCTCTTTTTCTTAAAATTTGGGTTTTTTTTTTTCCCTCCGTTGCTCTGAGAGACGTATGTTGTATTAATGCCTTAAGGGAGAAATAAAAAATATAAAAAAACTTTTATTTTTATTATTTTTATATATAAAAAAAATAAAACCCCCTGGCAAAAACAGGGAAAGTGAGGGAAAAAAAAAATCAAACACCCCCCTTTATTTTTATGGTAGTACTACCTATACGTATTAGTACCGTTATATTATAAGTTTGAGGCCGTTCATAGTATCAGCTATTCTTTTGGGGGTAGTAACATTATTTACAATACATAACATACTCATCGTCTGGCTGCCAAATTGATATATAATTGGATAAAAAATACCGTATGATATATTATATTTTATTATTATTATTAGGGGGCTTCAATTATTATCCAGTTATATTTTTTTTATTTTCAATTTTTTTTTTTTTTTATTTATTTTAGCCATATTTTCCAATAAAAAATATAAAAAAATGAGTTTAGTTAGTTACTTATTTTTTTTTCTTTTATTTTTTTTTTATTCATTTACCCCCCTTCCTTTTTTCCCCTTTTTTTACCCTTTGTTTTTCCCCTCCTTTTTTAAAGGGCATTATATATTTATGTTTCTATATTTATTTTTAAGGGGGTGGTACCTTTTATTTCTATTTCAAAAAATGAGTTTTTTTATATATATTATTTTCGTTTTCCCGCTTAAAAAATGAGAGAAATAAAAAATAAATACCATTCGGGGGCGCATATATCTTGCTTTGGCGTTTGGATTGGGATTAAGACAAGCGACACAACCCTTTCTGTTTTCCATCATGTTATTAAATTCTATATTGTGTTAAGGTATAATAATCAACCATGAAAACTTAATTATTATGAAAATGTTTGAGGTAAAAAGACAGGGGGGAGTGTTTGTCTATTACTGGGTAATATAAAAATAAAGGGCGTCTTTTTTTTCCCCTCCCCCAGCGGGGTTTCCCCTATCGAGGTGGTTATATCCGTACGAGTATTTTATTATATCTTATTGACACCCTGTGTTAAAAACCTTTATGGTATTCTTGTTGTACTTCTCTTTTCCCTATTTACCCTATTTTATTTCAATTAATGAATTTCATAAAAGACATAGGCTTGACTGCATTTCTGGGTACTTTCTCTCTCCCACCCTCCTAATAAAAGACAACAGCCCAACCAAACAAACAATGTGTGAGTTTCCAAAGTAAGAACTCCATAATTGATCAAAAGAAACAAAACTATAGTTGCGTGACTTTAAATTTTTATATTTAAAGAATTACATAGCCAGCTAGAATGACCATCTTAATACACTTTTTTTCCTCACACCACATATGTTTTATTATATATTTTTTTTTTTTTCCCCCCACACCAAACCCCCAATGCGGACTGCCCCCGGACGGTCATCGACTAATTTAAATCTTTCTCAATATAACCCATCTTAATTTTTCAAAAACGATGCATTTATAACTTGTTTGTGCCAAACTCATTTTTTTCAAATTTTTCTTGGTTGAGAGACCGTGTTATTCTTCTTTCCCCTATAACAGACAACACTTTTCTTGGTGTGTTTTTAATAAGAACACTATCTTTTCAGTTTTTAGAAAATTTGTTGGGGGCGGCCCCTTTTTTTCCTTCGTTGGTCTTTATATACACCAAGAACCTCTCTCTCTTTTTAAATATATTCACCAGATAACTATATCGAAGAGCTTTTACCAACTCCCTACATTATACAGCACACCAAACCCGCGCGTGGTGGTCGAGGCTGTGACTCCTTTCGGGAGAGTAGCTGAGGAGAGAGCGCCTTTAAAGGGGGGGAGACAACTAATAAAGGAGGGGGAAAATTTTCTTGGGGTGTCATTGAGAGATGAGGACCGCCCAATATGGAAGAACAAGCGTAAATATGGGGGGTTGGCGGGTTACGTGATCCCATAATAGTTCAGGGGGGGTTAAGAAACATAGCGAAAGTCCAGAAGCCAAAATTTAAATAATGGTGGGAGCGTGCGTCACCGAAGTAATACTTAATCCTATCCGTTTCTCCAAAGCAAAAGTGATCACCCTCTCATTTATGTTTTATGAGATGTTATTATTTATGGGGTGAGGAAAAGGGGTGATGAGGGGGTGGGTGAAAATACATAAAAAAGTAATTTTATATCAAAGAGCATGATAATGTAGTAAATAAAACTTAATATAATGAAAGTCTTACAATTCACTCAACAAAATATAAATCTTTTAATATTTTTTCTTTTTATTATTAATAAATATAACCCCTAAAATGAATGAGGATACCTATCTCATATATTTTCTTTTGTTTTAAATAACAATAAATATTTATTATTTTTTTTTAACCTTTTTCCTTTTATTAAATAGATAAAACCTCTTTAAACCTTCAAAGAAAATTAGGTTTTCAAATCTATTTAAAGTTCTAGATTGCTTCTCTTATTAGCTCACGCATAGGTGTTATTTCTATCTTTTTCCCGTGCATTTTATCCTTATATGTCACACGCAAAAGAAACTGACACTGTTTATGGGGGGTGGAGAACGCACCCCCAGTAAATTAATATTTAACCAAAGATAATCCCCCCCTTGGCGCGCGTCCTTCTTATATGTTGCAAAACCCATCAAAAAAAAAAATAATATAAAAGAGAAAAACAGCAAACAATAGGAATATATTATCAGAACAACCTAATAAATTATAAGTATAAACACCACATATGTGTTTCAATCTTGGGGGCTGTTTGAAAGGATACCCCTGTCTATTAATAACACCCAAGCAACACAAAAACAAGCCAAAGCTAAAATTATCCCCCGCTCGACCACCACTATATGTAAGAGAACAACGGTTTGAGTGTTATCTGACATTTTATAATAGAATTAACATAGTTCATGCTGGTCTGGTGCATACGGTGTGGGCACGGGCGGCCCTCTCCAATTAGCAAAAAAGAAAGTACCAAAGCAAAACTGAAACCTGGGGGAGGTTTTTCGTTGTGTTTTCTTAAACACATAAGCGCGGCCGGAGGATGATAAAGAACAAGCAAAAACCTTTTTTGGCGCCCGGGCGAGAACAAAGATGAGGCGGGCGCGCAGGGAGTGATACTATATATATTGATTAACTTTATTTCCCGCTCGTCTCTTTTAACTAGATATTAAGAAATATCATTTACTATTCTTTTTTATAAACACACACACACTTATTTTTATTATTTATATTTAGTTTATCCAGCCGAGAGAGCAGAAACTTGTTAAATTATCCCGGTACAACACACACACCCACACCACCGCACGCCAAAGCCGAGTGTCTATCAGTCTCCGTGGTCGTCGTGTCCTCATAGACACACCCTGTGTGTGCTTCTTACCCATAGCAAAGTTTTCTATGTTCCTTTTTTTTTTTTCCATACAATCCTTTGGGGGAGGGCGGCTTTTTGCCTTAGGTTTTCCCCCCCCCCCAAACCCCCCCCGGGGTGGGGGGGGGCCTCCATTTTGGGGGTGAGAACCAAAAAAAAAACCCTCAGGGAAATATACATAAAAGAACCAGCACACTGTCAATAACCCCAATATAGAAGTAACATCTTGGGTAAATGGGGAGTTAACCTAAGGGATCCGTCGATCCCGAGTATCAAAGACAGAGCAAGGCAGGGGCAGGAAGCCAAGGCATTGTAGTATGCCATATATACGAAAAATATAGCTATAATCAGCATCAAAAATATAATAATTATCCCAAGATGAAAAAAAAAAAAAGTTCCCACTCTTTATAAATAATAAAAAAAATCACTGTTTTTTATTTGTCATTACCCCTTTTTATTTTTTTTTTTATTCCTAAAAGGTTTTTCTTTTTTTTTCTAGAAGATGTTTTTTTACCACAAAATTAAAAAAAATACTTCCCTCCATCTTCCTGTCTTGGAGATAATATTTTTGTGCTCATATAGGAACTTCTCATTGGTGGACAAGAGGGGCGGAGCTATGGTTATATTTATATTCAATAATTATTTATTAATTCAGGCGCAGGTTGCGGGGAATTTCTAATTGGGAAGTAAAATTTGTCATTTTAATATTAAGAATAATTACTGCGCTTATTTATAATTTTATATAACATATTTTTCATTTCAATTATACATAGCGAACACGACTATTCCTCCATATGCTTTCACCGATTGTGACGTTTGGGGGGCATAGTACTGTATACTAGTTTTGATTTTTTCGGAAATAGGGTGGGAAAATAAACTATTATTTTTCGTTTTTAATAAATAGAATGTAGACTACCACAGCACCCACCCATCCACCGCCTTTAATCATTTTCCCTTTAAACTTCATGGAAATGGGAAGCTGTGTGGGAAAATGTTATGTCAAAAAAATAGTCAGAGCAAACTTAATAACCTATCCCCATCTTCGCCATCATTAACCGGCCTTTAATTACTGTTTCAAAAAACTTTAGTGCTAAATATATTACCGATTAATTGCCAAAAAATTCTTTTTAATTTTAAGCAACCAAAAAGGGTATATATAGTGATATATAGTAGCTCGATTTTCTTTTTTGGATTTATTATTACTTTTATTTGGACCCTCCACGGGTATGGGAATAAATTTTTTGATGTCTAATGATTATTTTTTTGTTTTTATATTTTATGATAATGTAATTAATTGATATTTGTAGGGGTCTATATTATAAAAATAAAAAAAAATAAAATAATAAAAAATAATATAATAAAAACTTTTCACACTACAGTGGGGGGCTTTTTTTATAGTTATTTTAGTGATTTTTTTGTGATTTTTGATTTCCTATGGTACTATATATATAATATATACTATATATACTATATATATATATATTTAGTATATTCCTACAATGTTATCTGGTACAACTGCTATATATGTATATTTATTTAAAGTTTTAATTATATTTCTATATCATTATCTAAACTTTCTTGAATACTATTCATATATCAAACCACCTACAACCTCAAAAGAACTAAAATGATTTATTATTTCCTCTATTTGAATTGTGTAGCAAAATTTCAAACAAACAGTCATAAATTATTTCCCACAAGATATGTGATAGAGTTGATTGCTGTTTTTCTATTTTATATTATTATTAGATTTGTTTTTATTTTATTATTGACCTATATTATTGCAGTGCCCGTAGAATATTTATTTATATTTATGGAATAAATAATATTAAAAGAATAAATTTATATTAACTATCTATTTATATGAGGCGTAGATCATTTTTTTGTATAATAAAAGTAGGGGCGCTAGTACATCAGAACATACTAAGGTCAACGAGGTGCATACTTTGGTAATAACTACCCTTTTATATATGCAACAAAAATCTTAAAAATTGCAATCTGATAGTTCTGTACGTATCATATGCCCGTATCTTATCCTAATGTTTATTTATTTAATATGAATATACATTATTTATGTATCATATGTATATGTGAGCTTGGTAGGGTACTAGAGGTCGATTTATATTTATATCATAGAGTAACAAATATAATAAAGGACGGCGGGATCAAATGCATACGCTTAGGAGTTTACTAGAAGGCTATTCCTTATATTTCTTCTATATCACCTCTATTTTTTATTTAATTGTATATTTTATTGAGAATATATATAATAAAATAATAAAAGAATAAGCGGTGATAAAAATCAGTGAAAATCACCTACTAACCCCCTATAATATTTATGTAGTGTATATATATATTAAAGGATACAGGAGGGCAAACCTCGAGATTTTATTCCCGGCTAGAGAAATGGAACCTTCTTTACCAAAATTATAGAGAGGAGAGAGCGAAGTCGTGTCTGAAAGTAATGAATCGTTGGCGCGCGCATACCCGGTTGAGTAGTAGACGAATACTTGGCTTAAAAAAATATCAACAGTAAGTAATTAAAGTTTGCTGGAATACAGTGGAAAAAAACGAGTGAACATAGCAGATACTACAGAGGAGAGGGAGATCTTTATAAAGGAAACAAGCAGGTATTACTGAGATGGTTATGGGAGGTGATAGGCGAGAGTGAAGGGACGGACTAGAGGTAGATTATATAGATGGGTAAATGTTATTATAAAAGTTAGACCGCGGGAAGGGCGGGGATATCACTGGGTGGGGTATTCATCAAAATAATTATAGGAGACAACGCAAATGGTGAATTATGGAGCAGATAATACAAACTATTCAAAAGAAATGGTGAATGATGGAGTCGGTAAAAGAACAGAAATGAAAAACGTTGTTTTATGTTTTGTAGAAGTTATTAATGATTGAAGAAAATAAAAGGAGTAAATGTGCCAAAAGATACGGGATATCAGAAATTGGAAGGGAGAGCAAGCAACAGCCAGGCGAATGAAGCCGAAATTTTAAGAAGGGACTTCGAAACCCACAGTACCGCGTAGAGTATATCTTAACAAACGTTTTCTGTGTTTGAAAAAACGGGAAGGAAGAGTTTGTTCAGGAGAAAGATTAAAAAAGAGTGAAGGTGATACCAGGGTTAAAGATAAGAAAAAACTTTTTTTTTTCTCTCTGTATGGAAATCCGAGAGCAGACCGAAAGCAGGAAAACCGATTTGATTGCGGTCATTCATTACAACATAATTGGGGACCGCGTGGTCAAGAGGTTTGCCAGTTTTTTTGTAAAGATAGAAATTTAAGAGAGAAACGAAAGGATTTTAAAAAAAGAAAATAAGAAAAACGGCACATACCTTATTGTAAATGTGTGAGAGGATTTTTAAAAATAAACCCGCCCCCGTGAGGCATAGCGGTTTAAATTTTTTATTTGTGTGTGTTTTAGGTAGATAGTTTTTAAAATGGACTTTTAAAGGGAGTAGAAATAAATTAGAGAAATACGACCGAACGGGTGCAAAGCACAAGGCAGTTAAAAAAAGAGAGAAACCTGTTATTTAAGTACTTTTATTACATTAAAGTATCGACGGAATGGGTGGTGGGGCGTCCCTCCCACACCACAAAGTGAAGCACCTATTGTTGGTATACTCTTATGTGAAAGAGAAAATAATTTGTTTTATATTTTGCTTTAAATATATTTTAGTTTACCTATTGAAATAGTAATATTTTTTTTTAATTAGTTTTATATATTAGTAGGGAAAAAAGTAGAAAAGCGTATTTATTTTTTTATTATACTTTTTTAAAGTATGTAAAAAGAAGTAATATAATAAAAGATATTTATAAATTTTTAGGATTTAAAAATATTTTTAATATTTATAATATTATAAATATATTATCATATAAATTTAAAAGTGAATAATATAGTATTATTCTATTTTATATGTAAAGGTTTAAACTGATTATTTAGAAGTGGTGAAAGCATAATATATTGCTTTAGGAGTAAGATCTAAAGGTGTATAGAGAGTACGGCGAAAGAGTTTATAAGAGAGAAGTGTCTAAAAAAGTTATTTTAATTGGTGTAGAAAAGTGACCGGTAAAATTTTGAATCAGGTGATATTTGAAGAATAAGATGTTCTGGTGTAAAGAAGAGTTTTTAATAAAAATTAGGTCGTATAATAATAATAAATTAAACGCAAGAAACTATGCAGAGGATGTAAAGAGGAGAAGTATGAACTCTACTTACCTACAAGGTTAAGATAAAAGAGAGAAAAAACTTGTTAGAGGGATTGAAGAAAACCCAACAGATATAGGGCTGATTTTTTCTTTACCCCCCAGGGGGTTGAGGAAAATAAATAAAAAGGTAGGTATAGGTATAAAAAAATAATAAAACTCTAAATTGGGTTGAGGTAGTATGAGGTAGTATAGAAAAAAAATCCTTTAGTGGGGGGGTAGTAATAATTAATATTTAGTAAAATATATAAAAATGTAAAGGATAGTGTATAATTTTTTTATTTTCGGATGTTTTTTTGTAGGGAGAGGCGATATTATGCTAAGATGGTGTGATGAGGAAAAGGAGTTAAAATAGTAAGAAAAATAAAAAAATAATAATAAAGTAAAATATAAAAAAAAACTAAAATACAAGAATGTATCAGATCACGGAAAACATAATAATAAGTGATACGAGAAAAAAAATACTATCATATAAAAAAAAATAAATAAAAAGATTTATTTTATTTTACAAAAAATTTGCAGAAAATTGTAACTTTTCAGATGATTTATTGTTGTAGACAGTAAGAGAGGGAATGAAAATAAAAAATAACAAAATGAATGGAGAGAGGTATATAGGTAATAAGGTCTCTATTACAATCATACAGTGATATAATAAGGTATAATTAAGGTGTTATAAGTCCGTCTTTGGGTCTGTAGAGTGGCGGCTAAATTTCCCTTAGTTAAATAATGTTTTTACTAGCTACGTTAGGTATATAATAATTTTATTGTAATTAAAATAAAATAAACATAAATAAAAAATAAAATAAATAGATAAATTAAATAAATATAAAAATAAAATTGAAAAAAAAACACAAAATTTATATAAATAATAATATAAAAAATAAAAAAAAATTTATTGGGCTGAGGGGTACCTTTTTTTTTTTTTTTTATTTTTTTTTAGTTTTGTATGTATAGGGGTATGTGATGCAGAGAATATGGAAATTGTATTACAAGATAGGAGGCGGAGGATGATGGGAGGTGATAGTATCTCTTAGGTGTGGACTGCTGGTGGCGAGAGAACGACACTAGTCTGTACCTGCACTCGGTAGTATTATAAGTATATTGAGCTGAGGGAAGACAGAGCGAGAGACGGTGGAGTGGTCGACTGGTCACGTTTGGGGAGGTTTTTGGGAGAAAAGCAAATGGTGGGAGGAGAGAGACAAAAGTAGCCACAGATCTAGTACTGACAATATTGTAAAGCACATATAGTAAGCTCGTGTTTTTTATTATTATTTTCAATAAATAAAGGAAATCGAAATATTTAGATACCGATTTGTTTCCCTGTTTAATTTAATTAGTCAAATAACGGTTCGGTAACCTGCCAGACACCACTGGAACGAGAACATGGGTGGTGGAATTTATGTAAGAGTTTAGTTTGTCACCTCTATGGTGTTGATAAAAGGACAGACAAGCTCGCTATCGAGGATAGATTATAAAGAAAAACAATAGCACATGATACGTTGAGGGGGAGGTTAGAGTGTATAAACAGGCGCTCTTAACGCGGAGCGAGGTCAAGGAGAAAATGGAGTGATTATAAAGAACAAAACAAGGAATCGAGAGAGGAGGAGTTCAATAGGTGAACTTGTGCAACGTTATGGTGTATGTTGAACTGGACACAAGTGTTCACACTGAAGGAGGGGCGGTGTAGTTCATTTCTACACAATGCTTTTGTGGAATGAATAGTTAATCCAGAGCAGACAGGTGTGATTGAAGTCACTCCCAGAGGAAAGGGTAACGAGCGTTGTGGATGGATGCTTCTTCAAGTAATATATGAGGAAGAGAGCAAGCCGGGAGCGATAGCGTGAACGAGTAGGTAGCGAGAACATAAAGGGGTGAAATGTAGCCCCTCACCAATCAAATAATGGAAGAGGTGTTAGAGAAGAACCAGGGTGTTGGAGGAAAATTGGGTGGGGGGTAATTTAGGGAAAAGGGGGGGGGGGGGGACAAGAAAACCTATTCAGGGCTTTTAGGTAACAATGACCTCCTCTCGAAATATAAGAACGCCACAGACATATTCTTTAATGTGTTGTTTTGTGGTCCGCGAACTTAGTTGACAAATAGAAGGAGAGAAAAGAAAACAACAATGAGAAGTGAAGTATCCAACCAAAAGCCGATATATAGCGATCGATTGAAGGGGGGTAAGTTAGGTTTGGATTTTAGTAAGGCAAGAAGAGACAAGGCAGCTAGGGGTCCAGTGACCTCGCGCTGGAGAGTTCAAGGCTAGGAGTGAGAGCCGTGTGAACTTTCGGGCGTGGCACGAGTCAAGCCTGTCCGCAAGGGTATGTAGTGTGCAAATTTGGAGTGAAATCATGAAGAATAACGAATAATAGAGATACTGGTCGTCAGTGAAACGTCCCCGACAGTGTGAGAGGGGAGGGACAAAAGCCCACCTCTCTCTCTCTATATAATATACGGGAAGGTAAAAACAAGTCTATACTAAAGCAGACTCAGCGAGCGAGAGTTGTATAAGACTCTCGTATGACAAGGAGAAGAAATGATAGAAGGGGAAGAGAGTGCACTATATTCTCACTGTGGTGGCGCAGGAGGGATTGAGTTACTGCCCTGGGGAGGGGGGGGTAAATAAACCGCATTGCCCACCGTCGGTGCGCCACTTATAAAAGATTATAGGAGGAGGGGGGGTGTGGGCTGGGAAAAATAAAAATAAAAATAAAATAATTAGTGGCGGCTGTAAGATAATTTTTCGCGGTAATGTGGTATTCCCAATCATGAATAAAAACCCCCTATTTGTCGGAGTGGATATAAGAGAGATATGATTTAATTTTTTCCCCCCCCGGAGAGAATGTTGGACAAAATAGTGGGCTTAAAAGGTAAATCACATAGGTAAGAATAAGTAAAAGTGGTGTGAGGAATGAGGGGATGTGAGAGGAAAGATAAAAAGAAATGAAGAGAGAGATGGAAGAGAAAGAAAATAAAAAGAAGAGATATAAGAAGGGTAGAGATAATAGTGAAAAAACCCCCGCTCATGGATAAATATACCCTTTATTATTGTCAATTATCTCCTTTGGCCCCCCTAAATTCGGTTGGCATGGGATATATAGGTAGATATATTATTTAGTGAAAGGAAGTAATAGAATTTTTAATTAAGAATTTATTTATTTATTAGTAGATGGAGTTTGAAACTCCATCGAAGCTATTGACTATTAAGGGGGGAGGATAAGTGAAGGATGGAGAATAGAACAAGAGATAGGGTGATGTGAAGGAATGAGAGGGATACTATTGTTGTGTCTGTTTTAGGTGAGTAACTGAAAAAGAGAAAAATATTGAAAAAAGAGGATAAAAAGATGAAAATAAAGATAAACTATATAATATTTTTTTATATGTACAGTATGAACCCTTTAAAATTTGTTTATCCAGAACAGTATATGTAAGAATAAGTAGTTGCTTTTGTCTAGAACGAATATTTGTTACTGATTCTTTTGTTTATAGAACATGTATTGTAATAATTTTCTGAATTGCGAAGATCATTAATGGCGTTTCATTTAGAAACGATGAGGAGTAAGAAAATTGGATAAATGGTAGTCTGCATTGCAAAAAGTAATACAAGTTACTATATGAATCATTATGAATTAAATTTCCAATATATGAACGCTAATTTTGACAGTTTGTAATTAACAGTTCCAAGAGCAGATGAGATTGGTCACATAGGGTAATCATGTTTATTTACTTTTGGTATTCCATACAAAATTCATTATTTAACATCCGAGGATAAAAGACAAGAGAATGTATGCTATCATCAATTTTGCTAGTCTTTTAATTTTCCTACTTTAAAAAGCGAATAATCTGAAATTGATGTAAAACAATAATTTATTTCTATGAAGATTAAATTTCTTATATAATTATTATTTAAGTCTTCCAATATAAAGTTAATTAAACGGACTGTATATAAATTATATAATCAAGATAATTTTTATAATTATTTAAACCTGTTGAAAGATTTCAGATGTACATGGAATCATAGAAATAGGTGGTGAATGTTGACGCACGCCTATTAAACTACTTCGATGGAAATTTTTGATATAAGAAATTAGAGTTAACAGAAATTAGTTTACAGAATTTCCCGAATTGTCCGAAATATGGTTAATATTTGTTTGGATATTGTTGTTGTATTTACATATTGCGTCTTTTTCGAGTTTTATATATATGTATTACAAATCTTTTATGGAGATCTTTAAATATAGACGGACCCACACAAGTGCTTCCAAGTGATTGTAGTTTAGTACAAAAACAGAGCGATAAGCGGTTTTTATGGATGAGAATAATGGACAGAGGAGATCGTGACTACACGATAAGTGTAAGATATTAAAACATTAGCTATAGCTGTGTTTGGGGAAACCCAAATGTTGTGAGTTTTCATTGCCAAAATGAGAGCGCCCATTACAAAAATAGCGCGTCACTTACACTCTGTTTTCGTCAAAATTGTATATTAAGATAGCTATCTATTACTTGGTTTGCGTTCAAGTCCTTTATCATTAAGCGCCCAATGGGCGAATGGAAAAAGAAGAGACTAAAAGGAGCAAGCTGGATAAAGAAAAGGATGGATTATTTATTCTGTAGTGAGAAAAGAAATGGATCGAGTAAACCCAAAAGATTATTAAAAGAAACAAAGCACGCAGACTGGGAGGGGAAATTCTTCTTTTAGTATTCTTTCGCCTAATTATAATTAAATCCAAGAAACTTGTTAATCTTTAATTATATTAAAGAACATCTCTTACAGGCTAGGATCTAAAAGTAAGACTACTCATATTATGATCCGGAATGTACCCGCGAGAACGAGACTAAGCTAGGGGGCTCAGGAGTATACCTTCTCTATTCATATATTTTTTTATGAACAATTTTATTATGATTTTGTTATACTCTGTGATTCCCTAATATCAAGACGAGGGGAAACACTTATGACAAACGGCAGTTTCAGTAGTAACACCACAGGAGGCCAAACTCCCACACTCAGGGAAAAGTTACTTTATAATCCATTATCGTAGATTGTTTGTGGATTGCTTCTAGGTACGGGAGCAGCGCGCGACTAACTCTTCCGCCTTCACTCCCCACTCTCATATGAGCCAACGGCACCCGCACCCTCCAAAGAAAACAATGCATAATTAGTGAAGAGTTGCTGTATCCTAATCTATAATATATGTAAATAAAATGATAAAACTATAAATAAAAATAAATTAACACAAATAAAAAATAATAATACCGACCAATTTTTTTTCCTACACAAAATTTATTTAAAATAATGAATAATTTTTAACTATTGATTTTAATATATATATTTTATATTTATCATCGTTATTTTAAAATTATAAAATAAAAAATATACTCCCCTCATGAGGCATAAGTTATTTTTTTATTATTATAAAGATATAAAAATATACTATATATATAATATTGTATTATTTTTTTTATAGAGTTTTAAGTAGAAAAATCATAATAAAAAATAAGTATAAGAGTGGCGATATGCCCAAAAAAAAGGGACAGTCTTTTTTTGTTTTTTATCAGATTTATAAGAAATTTAAATATAAATCGAAGATGTCTGAGGCGAACAAATTTTGTCGTTGTTATTAATAAGAAAGTGAGGAAATTAAGATGAAAAAAAAATATTTTATTTCACAAAAAATATTTTTTTATATATTCTATTTATTTTTTTTATTAATTACCCCCTCACTCCTAAATAGAGTAAAATCAATAAATTGGCATTAAAAAACATGCATTACGTGAAGATAACAGAGCAGAACATCATTTTATTCTTTCCTACTCATAATAGTAGTAAATACATCTATTAGCTTAATAAGCAACAAAAAAATAATAATTTATTTTTTATTTTTATGATCTTCACGAACAACAATATTGTAAGTAGTAAATTATATAAGCCGAAATATATATATATAATGTATAAATAAGGTGATTCCTTAATAATTTTTTTGTCCCTTAAGGGGTAAATCTTGTGTGTGTTTTTAGTATTGTGTCTTTAAATTAGGCTATATGTACCCTAATGCATATAAGGACAAAGTCAAAAAAATAGATTATAAGCATAATTTAGAAAATATTTATATATCTATCGAAGAGAAAAGAAGAAAATATAGAAATTATGAACCAAAACCTTAATCTATGAGAGTATTAAATAGTATCTTTCAAAGAAAGATCGCAAATATCACCTGTGAGAAATTTAATATATAAAACGTAACCCCCCATATTCTTCTACTATTTTTTTATGTTTAAAATATAATAATATTTAGCGCCCATCTATAACGCGACCTCATACTTACATTTCGATTATTTGATTACGTTTTTTCACCTTTTTTTATCTCCCCTCCTCCTTCATTATTTACTACATGTATATATTATTTAAGTATTTTATTCGTATTTAGTCACATTCGACACAAAATTTAACTCTAAAGACGTTACCGGGTACTATACCTATAGTAATATGTTATTTTTATAGGACAACTGAAATGTGTATTATAAGAAGGAAATAGACAAAGAGTGGAGGGGATCTCTCCACCAGAATGACCATAACAAAAGGTAATAAAAAGCTTAACTGTGATAAGTGTGCCGTTACCATAGACCACATCACTATAACTGAAGAACTTAAAGCAATTCTTGATCACATGTTTTAATAGTAGTTTAAGTAAGAATGCAACAGATAACATAAATAATAACTATAAACAAACAGTTCCTTTAATAGAAAACAATAGGTGGAATTAAGGCTAGTTTAGATATGAAAACAATATTTTATACACAAATAGAAGATATTATTTTTGTTGATATTGCAAATATTTATGGGACTGAATATAATGATCGATAGAATTGGCTGATTTGCGATAGCTGACTGGCGAAACTTGACACTTCCTGATAATATATTTTTTTATAAATAGAATCACTAGTTTAGCTTTATTATCTCTATCGTTGACAATGAGAGTGCAAAACGGACCTGAGCCTCAGATCAAAAATTAAAACAAGAATACTATGAAAGTAATCACATTATTTAGTGTGGGAGGGATGGACGTGATACCAAGCATGATATCCGTGAGTGAGCGCGCTTAAAAAGAACTTATATAAAAAACATAAGAGGCGTTTTTTGCTCCAAAGCTAGGGGGCTACAGAAATTATATATAAAATACAATAAGTTTTATTTTAGTGGAGAAATAAAAAAATAAAGTGAGAGGGGGGGGTAGGCTGGTGAGGGGGAAGGAATACAACAATAGTGAGTAAATAAAGGGGGTGAGTAGGGGAAGAAAAATATCAATAAAAGCTTTAATAAAAAAAAAAAAAGAAACTAATAATATAAAAAGGGGTGATGGAGGTGGTGAATAAACTTCATGAATGATAATAATCATACATCGAGGCTGTAGGTGGGTAATAAATAGATAATAATTTTTTATGGGGAGGGGGTGGTAGATAAATATTTTTTAAAATAACATATGATCTATAGTTAGTGATAATAAATATGGTATGTAAATAAATAGTAGGGTAGTAGGGGTGAGAAATAAACTCAAAATCTTCAATGCTTTTTATCTAGGGTAAATAAATAAAATATAATATAAAAGGGTAAGGTTAATTAGTCATATATTGAAAAAGGAATATATAAGTGTATATTGTTTTAAATAAAAAGTTTTTTCCATTTTATTTATAAAACTATTGGGAAAATTTTTGTTGTTTATATTATAATTTGTTTATATAATTCCTTTTTAATATTCTAATAGCGTGGGGAATAATATATAGGATATATATATAATAATAATAGGGAATAATTGTTCTTATAGATGATATATATATATATTATATATATAGTATTATAATTATATATAAATAAATATATTATATATATTAATATTATAGTTAAGTATATTAATATAACTATATATTATATATATTAATAAAAAAATAAAAATAATATATTCCCAATGTATTACTGGTCAAATAACTGTGCCGTTAATAAACATAAGACAAGAAATATTCCCAAGGAAAGGAACCAGTTAAAGAGCCAAACAAGTAATGTTAAATAGATAAATAGAATAATAACTCGACAAATATATGTATAAAGCAAGTAAAATATATACTAATATGAAAGAGTAAAAATAATTCTAAAATGGTCCCTAAGTATATATTTAAAGAAAAAGCAATACTGGGGTATATACTGCATATTAGACATATACCTATTATATTATAATTTATGTAGGACAAATTAGAGAAACAAATGTCTTAAACTAAGGGTAGACTATTTATAATAGCTAGAATTTAACTCCAACCACGGGGTGGATGAGGGTTATTTTTATTTAAGACGCAGGATGAGACAGTATGTAGAGTCTAGTAAGTGAGCTCCATATCGTGTAGAGAGTAACAAGGAGATGACTTGAAGCAATATAAAGAAACGAAGCAGCGTGGGTCAGCTTCACCGCAAGTACGAAAGGAGGGGGGACCAGCAACTGGGGTCACCTAACCGC
>JABUQX010073326.1:2500-17636 GCA_015478945.1 Trachelipus rathkii
AACTATGGATTTTAATGTATTTTTTATTTTTTGTTATTTATTAATTATATATATTAATGGTAGAATTATTGGATTTGTCAATACCAGGGTTCACACTTTCTGGAATAAGTCAGGAAAAAAAAACTTGGTCAGGGAAAGATCTAAAAGAATATGCGTTGAAAGTCAGGGAAATTCCCAAAAAAGTCAGGAAAACTTTTAAAATTTTCAAAAAACATGAAGAATGAAAACCATGGACCAAGTTTGCAATATTTTTTGATATATTTTTTTTTTTTGTCCTTACTGTAATAATTGTGTTCACTTACGATGTAATTGATAAGTGGAATTGAAAAGGATGGGCGAGGAAATGACATTCCATAAATCTTCCCTATTAATCCTGTTTCTTTTCTTTTTAGAGTTCACTATTTCCCCACTATTCTTCCTTTCTGGTTCCGTAAGGTTTTTTCCAAGTTCATCCTTTTGATTGAAGGTGATTGGTGTATGGATGGGTTTTAGACTATGACATGACTTAATCTGTTTAAATATCTTTTTCTCTTTTTAGGGATTATAACTTTTTGGGTGTTTTTTTTTTTTTATTTTGGTTGATTTAACCATTCTTCATTTTGGTATTTTTGTGCAGTTGAAGGGTTATTCTATTATTTTATTTATAAAAATGACTTCAAAAACAAAAAAAAAAAAACTAACTTTAAAAACCGACCCAGTTGTTGAGCGTCAAACTGAACCCACAGTTTTATCAGGTGGTTAGGTAAAGGACCTGATTTAGTTTCCAAAGGCATACAGTAAAGTATGTAAAAAGACTTTTGATCTATCTAACATGGGACGCCAAGCGAAGTTTTCATTTTCAAGAGGGGAAACTCATTTTGAATTTAATCAAAACTCAAGCAGGACCAACCTCATTGAAAACTTTTCGTTATTGTGTTCTAATAAACAAATACTTAGTGAAGTGTGTGCACGAAAATTATGCCATTCCCATCAACTTTCTAATCATTAACTCAACCGATGGGTAAAAATTTTCACAAAATTTTAAAACTTTACTTTTCAGGTAAGAAAATTAAACCAATTGCACGCATTTTTACAACTACAGTATAGCAAATTAATTTTAAATAACATAATTTCCCTAGTATCCTGAAAGGGTCCTACTAATTGCAACACAGCGTCGTGTCCTTTGAGACCCGAGGCCGAAACTATATAAATTATTAATAATAAGTATATAAAAATGATAATAATAAACATACCATAACAATAATAATAATAATAATAATAATAATAATAATAAATTAAATAATTAATAAATAATAATAATAATAAAATAAATAAATTTACATTACAATTACAATTATAATTATAACTATAATAAATCAATATTATAATAATACATAATAATATAATAATAATAATAATAATAAATAATAATAAAATGTAATAATAATGATATTATGATAATATTAATATATAAAATATAATAATAATATAATAATAATAAATGAATAATAATAATAAAATAGTAAAAAATATTATTAGTACTTATTATGCAGCTGTTTTGAGTTTACTTGTAAATGTAAAATATAGTAATAGTATTAGTATTAATTTATATAGCTTTTTTGAGTCGTTGTATATGAGATAGAGAAATTTTTTTTTCAATTTTTTTAATTCTCGCGAGGTAAATCGTGTATAGGACTTTAGCACCTTTGTAGCTAACTGCTTGTCTAGCTTTTTTCTAACGCTTATAAAAAGGAAGGATTTACGTGAGCACTACTTCTTAGATTTATATCTCTTTGAATTTTGGTTTATTATGAAAGTTTAGATATTAGGAAAGTTGCATGCCTTTATTTTGTTGTATCTTGTGGTCTGGTTCCTTAATGAGATACTTCCAATAGGTCTTCAAAAATTGTACACACTTTTAAGTTTTTTACAATATTTCCAATGCTCATAAAAGTTTTTAGTTGGGCTTAACAGTCGTCGGATAAAGCGTTTTTGCATCAAAATAACCGAAATTATAGCTGATTTTCTAGTAGCTATGCCATAGACGGAAAGACAATATAATAGATGTGGTGTATATGTGCATAGAGTATAGTACTTCTTCAATTAATGATAAGGAATGAAATTTTTTCAATTAACTAATATAATTTACCTATATTTCGCATAGTTTACTCACTACTGGTTGATATGTGTTCTTTGAATGGTCATTTTTTTCAATCTAACGTTAACCCCCAAGTATTTTAGCATTTGTGACTCTTTTCAAGTCAACTCCTTTAATTTTTTATTATGTTAAAATTTTGTAATACTATTGTTTTATTGCTAGTTATGATGTATGACGTTTTTTTGCAAGTTGTTTAGTGAAAGTTTATTAGAATCTATCCATGTTGTCATCATTATTTAAGGTGACTACTGACTTTCTGGAGATGTGTTTTCCTGGACTTTTATGTTCATTATATACCGATATGTCATCATCAAATAAAACCCAATGAAAGAGTTCGTGTGAATTAAATAGCATTCATGTGGTTACCAATGTAATAAAATGGAAATAGAATAAGAAGCACTAAGGTACACACTGTAGGACTTGAAGTGTATTCTGAGCAGTATTTCACAATATTTTCACAATAACTGAGATTTCTTCACAAGATAATGTTTTAAAAAGCCATTGTAGTGTGCTTTCCCTTTTATCCCCATCTTATTCATTTTGCTAAGTAGTATAATGATCTTTGGTATCAAAAAGCTTTTGTAAGATTCTAATAATATAACTACAGTATGAATCTTTAGGTTCTATATTTTCAAATATATATTTTAATCAAACGTACAAATGCTTCGGATGACGATCTACCTTCTCTAAAACTAAATTGAAAACCGGTGAGTAATAATTAACTTCGTAATTAAGATAATTTATTATTCCGATTAAATTAACTACTTGTTTTTCGAGTATTTTGCTAATGGTATGTGTATTGAAAAACTCGGGGTCTAAATAGTTTTTAGGTGCCAGTTGTTAATCACCACCCCTTTTAAAATGTGCAGGTGTGACACGTGAGACTTTTAAGGTTTCTGGGAAAATTATTCCCGTGTGAAGAGAATGTTAAAGAGATCTTTTAGGGGCGAGGCAATTATGTCAACTATGATTTTGTAAATGTGATTGGAAATGGTATGAGTATCACCTTTCTTTTTTTTGTAGTTCAGTAATGATCGCTTTGACTTCTGAGACCCGTAACATTTTCAAATGAAAAGAGAGAACCGTAGGTCTCCCAAATAGGTTTCAAATAAGGTATGCCTAAGTGGCATGTTTGATATATTTAGTTTGCCATTATTTACGAAGTAATTGTTAAGTTCATCGGCAATTTCTTTTTGTTGTTTTAATATTTTCTCCGTTTTTGTTTATTTCACTTTATTTTGCTTTTTTTTTGAATTTAACTTTTGTTGGATATGATCATTTTGATTAATCCCCCACCAGTTGATTTTTGGGTCTTTCATATACATTTTAAATTACTATTGTAATATTTCTTTTTTGCTGTCTTCAAAACAATGACCCTGAGTGTTCTATTAATAACCAACCAAAATCAGTTTATTCAATCAGTTTCATCTTTTTGGCATTAAAGATGATGTTACAACATCTGAAATACTATGGGCATTAAGGGTGGTGGATGATAAAATGTCTTAAAAATGTTTTTTAAGGGGAAACATTTAAATTAAATGTTTCCTAGATGAGTGCGGTAGCTTCAAATTTTAAAGTGGGGCCGATGAAATGTAAATAGTGATTAACCATGGACTTGCTCCCTATTTTTCTAGAAAGCAAAAGCACAATACACACTCTACTTCGCAGTGAAGCTTATATCAAACAGATTTGAAATTAAAAATTCAAAATATTTTGTTTTTTGGCTGGTGATTGTCTTTCTAAGAGACTTTGATTAGTTTTTTTTTATATATATAGTACCTGGGAATCATTGTTATGTGGAATTGTGGCAAATTACTTAAATTAGGACTGATATTTCGCATGGAAATATGCGCAGTGGAAGGAGGGTTTTCTAAAAATTAAGCAGCAATTTTAGTGGAGAATCTTAAAGAACATAGTCTGATTTCTCAAAGAAACAGTGCACAATGCTATAAGATCTCATGAAAAGTATTCATAAAGTTCCTATCACTCAATAAATGTTGACAAATGTAGAGCTGCCCATAGGAGATATGAAGAACATCTCAAAGAGTCAACTATTGAAAAGGGCCCTGCCCATGTAAAAAAGAAAAAAATTATCCAACAAATGTTTTTAAAACATACTTAGATTCAATATAAAAAAAATAAAACTGACAGCTTTGACAGAGAGAACGCTAATAAAATCCAAAATTTTCCAGATGCTTGAGAAGAAAAAACAGTTACGCTAAATCCCCCATTTAGAATTTTATGGATTCACAGTGGACCGTTATTTGTTCAACCCGTACGTCCATTAATGTAAAGCTTTTTTAATTTATTTCCCTTTTTTAATAATATAGATTGTTTATCTTTTTGGGAATAAAAAAAAGGGAGTGCGTTGGAAGTGAACGGCTATGGGGAAGGTATAAATCGAAAATTACTAAAAAAAGATAAAATATTTTTTTAAAATTCATCCATGATGATGAACAGTTTCTATAGTAAAATTAAATTTTTCAAAATAATTTAAATGTAATTACATTAATTAAAAAGAGGCTGCAATAATGATTAATAGAGATTTTATACGCCAACAAAGTAAGGAACACGCGGATCGACTGGTCAGGGAAAAAATTTGCGATTTGGTCAGGGAACGTCAGGAAACTCAAAATCAAATTTGAAACAAAATTTAATGCATCAACAGGTAGTACTTATTTCTAGGAAGAAAAATCCTATTAGTAAATAGTTGCGTTCCTTTGTCGTGCGCCACTTATAAAATTCAAGGATTAAATTATTATTATGATATTCCATTATTTTTATTTAGAGCAATAGCCAATCAAAAAGTATTTAATGAAACTCTCTCCATGACAAATTTTTGTATTACAAAAGTATTCTCGGAGTCGACGTTTTTGTTTGTAAGCAATGGCCTGCTCTCGGGAGTCATAAAAAATTTATTGTTGTTTTCAAAAATTTAATGAACTATTATTATTATTAAATTTGACGTCATTGTTTTACTGACGTTATTTACCTTTCATAATCTGGTTCAAAAAAGCCATGACTTATAATTTCACAAATTATAAGTTTAATTTTTTCCGCAGGGAAGCAAACGTAATAATTTAGTTTTAGTAGCTTTTACATGAAACTTCTTTATGAGGGTGGATTTTTTTTGTTTTTTTTTTTTGTTAAACATATTTTCACAATTTTTTTTTAAATAACCATAGTTTATTAATGTTTGTTTCATTTGTATTTTTATTTTCAAGTATAAAGTTATATTTAGAAGGAGCTTTACCGCAGGCAAAACTTATTTTGAGGCAGAGCTGCTACTTTTTAAGGTCCAGAAATCTTGATACGAAAACATCAACAATGAATAGTGGTCCTGCTTTACTGCTTTGCTTTATGAAATATATTGAAAATGACAATATGATTGCAATAAAATACTTTTTAGAAAGAAATTTTCCCGTGTTTGGATACTGGATAAGTGTAATATACTGAAACTAAAAGCATTCACGGTCTCTTATTGTAAATAATAAGTTTTGTTAGTAAAAAAATTTGGTTTAAAAAAAATAACATCGGTAAGCCACACTGGTTTGAATATAAAATTCAGTGTTCCTACTGTGAGAATAGTTTTCAAGCAGAAAGGTACTTTAAAAAAACTCACATTCCGAACCCCACACGGTGAAAAAACCATTAAGTTTTTCTTTTACTGTGATATATAAAAGTTTATCGTAAGCATTCATTTTAAACCAATTCGAACCCACACGGGTGGATAAAGCCATTTTTAAGTGTTTTCTTAACTGTGATAAAAGTTTTTAAACATTAAATAATTGTAAGCACAGTTTGAAACCACGATTCGAACACAAGCCCACACAGGGTTAAAAAAAGCCAATTTAAGTGTTTCTTACTGTATAAAAAGTTTTATCGTAAAACAAAGATTTAGAACGACCACATTCGAACCCACACGGGTGAAAAGCATTTAAAAAAGTGTTCTAATTGTGGAGAAAGTTTTAAAACTCGTAAATATCTTTTAAAAAAAAGACACATTCGAACCCACACAGGTGAAAACCCATTTAAGTGTTCTTACTGTGATTAAAGTTTTAATCAGAAAAGTAGTTTTACAGTTCACCTTCAAACCCACACCACACAGGTGAAAAAGCCGTTTACAGTGTTCTTACTGTGATAAATTGTTTTAACGTACAAACAAGATTTAGAAAAGACACATTCGAACCACACTGGGTGAAAAGCCAATTTAAGGTTGTCTTACTTGGATAAAACAAGTTTTTATTCAGAGATTTAATTTAAGAGTTCTCACGCTTCGAAACACACAGCCATGTGTAAAGCTTCAACTTCACAGAAATCATAAAAAACATTTGAATCTTTATTAAAGCATAGTTGTTAAAAAAAGTTTATTTATCATAATACGTGGCATCTTGAAATTATTTTATAAAAATATGTTATTATAATTTTTACTGTATTTCGGTAGACATTTTTATATTTAGTAGTCTGGTAGACATAGTAGGTGGCAGTAGTAGCCTTAGGATTTAGGAGACTGAAGCTTTAGTATAGATATTAATGAAGGCCTACGATGTGTTAAACTGGATGCGTTTATTTGTATTAAGAAGGTTTTGTTTTTTCTTGATGTTTATGAAGCAGGCAAAACTTAATTTTTTCTAAAAAAAAGGAAATTGTTTCAAATTTTTTATTATGCTTATTTTTTCATTATTTGTACAATGTTTTCCAGTTTGAGTCTTTTAAAATATTTTAATTTGTTTTTGCTTCATTTCTTTCTTTATTTCACGTGTTTATTTATTCTAAACCCCTTAACAAATACTATTATTACTATTTTTTATAATGCAAGAGGAATTAAGATTTAGGTTATTTAATATTTTTAAAATGCAATTTATTGAATTTAACAATTTTTTATAACGTACTTAGTTTAAATACTGGACATTAAACTGAGAGTATAAATGATTTGTCTCATTCTCATTCTTCCTAATGATAAAGCTATCCACAGCAACTTAATTTGCTTTTATTTTTTCTTGCTTATCATTGAATTATCTTCTTAAATTGTGCTTTACTTAAAAGCAAGCTGTGGAAACGGGTAATTGGGGTTTGGACAATATACCCCAATCTTTGAACGGGTAAATCGTCGAATAAAACTTAAAATAATCTCAAAACCATGTTTTCTCTCATGTGTTGAATGTATCCACGGATTGGCCATATTGTAAAAAAAAAATGTGGTAGCATAGTACAGAAAAATTGAAATTATAGTTCTTCAATTCACCAATGTTATAATTTTCGTGTGTGTGTGCTTTTTGCGCTGCAAAATTTGCCTCCAAAAAATTAAACAAATATTATAATATGGCTTTGTATATAGCAAAAGTTTAATTTTATAATAATCACAAATATTTTAGTATTTTATCGGGTAAAAAAGATTTAGTAAGCAAAAATGGCCCAATATTTTTTACTTAGAAATTATGTTAATTTATGTTCGAAAAGGCCAGTAAAAGGAAGGATGCCGTTAGAGGAGGAGATTTGAGATAGCTGGTTTGTTCTAAACCGCAATCACAACTTGTTGCTTACATTTCAAAACGTACGCAAACTGAACGAGACTTACCTTTTTGAAACAGCCGTTGAAAATTGTAAATTTTGAAGAGCATATCCTCAAATTGTCGTATACCAGATAATTGCCTATCTATCTGACCTACTGAATGTTAATATATTTATACTGTGGTGGTTGGAAGATGTGAAAATCAAATTTTTTAATTGAAACAACTATTAATTATATAAAATTGCATTTTAGGTCTCTGATAGTTGCAACAGCCATTTGACAGGATTAATAGGAAACCTCTGTTGGCAGAGGTGGTAGTAGATGTATGGTGGTTGGTCCGAACTTCTGAAGGAAGTAAAAAAAAGTGTTTGTTGGTAGTGAAATGGAAAACGTCTGTGGGATTTAGCAAGGAGGGGTGTTATGTCCCATGGCGTTATTTAATTTGGATAGGATGGGCTGATGAACAATTATTAAGAGGAGGAGTGGTATGGGAAGGGTGTATGACTAACGGAAGAATGTGGAAGGTGCTCTGCTTTACTGCTCTCTGATGAAAATTTAGTTTTGTGGGTGGAATCCTGAAGAAACAGGTTTGAGGAGGATTGGTTGATATTGGGGGTGTGGTAAAAAGAAAGGGTTTGGAAAGTAAATGTAAAAAATGAAAAGGAAAAAAAAGGGGGTAAAGTGAAATGGGTGATGGGTTAGTAGTGTCCGAGGTGTAAGATCATATTGGATGAGAAGCAAGGAACAAATATCTGATTTAAAAAAATATTTTAAGCTATGGTGGCAATGAGAATGTAATGGATAATGCAGAAGGTGGTAATTGGAAAGTTTTGAAAATGGGGGGGGTAGGAAAGTGCTGTTAAGCAATTAAATCCTTGTTGAATTTAAAGCAACTAAATCTGCGTGTTAATATATTTAGCCTCGGAGAATTTAAGAGGGACGGATTTCAAGAATAGACCCTCGTCCGCCCCTCCCCTATCAACCACTTGGGATTGTGACATCCTCCGGTAAGTGGGGTTGTACGTCACGAATTGTCCAACTATTATGATACAGGTTATGGTCTATTTCTTCTTCATAAACTTGAACAATCTCGCGGAATTTTACATTAATTTAATCTCTTCCTCTAAACTTCATCTCTTATTCTTAAGTAAAGCTCAAGGTTGCTTAATTAGCATTCTGACAGCACACGACCTTGATCTGTTCCCTTTTCCTGTCTTTATTCTCAGTTTTCAGACAAAGGAGGTTGTACCTCTGTTCGCGATGATTGAAGGTTTGTTCTCTTTGATTTGGTTGTCTTCCTAATGTTTCCTCTAACCTATGACATCTATCCTGTCAATCTCATTCAATTCAATCTGTTCTGTATATCCTGTCTCCTGTTTTCCTAACTCGAGAGAACTCATAAATTTTCTTCGATCTTAACTTTTAGCTTTCTGCCAAAATTAGAAACTTTTCACCCATCTCTTCTTCACTTCGTTCTCTGAGTCATCATTCTGGTGATTCAACATCATCACACCAATGGCTTCTTCTATCTAAATTCTCAAGAACAGGCTGGTGAGCTTGACCTATTCCACTTTTTTTCTTATCAGTGAATGATGTCTCAGAGCAGTTGTGCAGCTCACTACTCGTACCCCTGATCATCATCATCAGTTACCAAAAACGATCCTATTCTATAAACACATTTTTCATATAAAAAGTTCAACCTCTTAAAGTATTTTCTAAAATATAAATATCCCGATTTTGTCCTCGACGAGAGTTTACTCTTATCTTTGGGACTCTGGTGCTGCTTATTGGTTGGACTTGCGATCGTACTTCTTTGATTTCCCATGGAATGACTATACTGGTTCCGCAAGGAAGGGGAGGGGGTCTCGAGGAGTGTACTGAAGTTATTACAGAGGTGCTTCTCCCTAACATGTGGTGTATATTCCGTATTATTTCTTTCAACTAAACCTAACTTTGCTTTAATTTTGCTTGTTCTCGTGCTATTCTCAAGAGGGAAGATGATTTCAGGAATTGACGTCGTTTTCAAGTCTAGAAACTCACGCAAGTTATATTTCATCCCGGACTTGTGCCAATTCCATTTTCCAAACACTAAAAACTCATTTCCTTTCTCCGAAGAAGATGCAAGAATCGTTCTGGTTTATCTTCCTCTCATCCTTTCTGGCACTTTGCAACAAAAAATGTTAAGTCGAACTTTGCTTCTTCCTCTTTCCCTCCTCAAGCATCTTCCGACAGCACAAATGCCGTTTTACCCTCAGCTAAAGCTGAACTCTTCTCTCAAACCTTTACCTTTGTCTACCTTAAACAATTACGGCGCTTCTCATCCTCCTCCCTCTCCTCTTCCTCATCCTCCTCCTCCTCTTCCTACTTCTTCTCCACACCTCCAACTCATCTATGTCTAACATTGTAATTTCTTATAAAAACGTTATTTCCTCTTTCTTTGAGCTTAACACTAGCAGAGTAGTCCTGATGGTATCTTCCGTGGTCTCAGAATCCAGTGTCCTTGGTAGACTATTTCGTCTCTGTTTATCTACTTGGATCTACCCTTCTTGCTGGAAACGTTCGCTCAGTCAAACTGTGCTGAGAAAAGGCAACCCCCTCAACCCTAACCACCCTCTCAACCCTAACCACCCTCTCAACCCTGACCGCCTTCTCAACCCTGACCGCCCTCTCAACCCTCAAACTACCTTCCAATTAATCGTTTTAAACTCCAATCTTTAGAAAGTTTTCAAATCTATCCTTTAAAGGAATAATTGGAAGCATCTCAGTTCTTCAAATCCTATCTTTGATCGCCAGGAGAGAGAGAGAGAGAAAGAAAATAACCCTCTTACAGTATCTATCCTTCTCGCTATGACCTTAATTCTCTCTGATTTCCGCTCCTTAGTAACAGTTGTAGACGGCCACTGTTCATCCTTTAAATCAACAAATAGTGGTGTTCCTCAGGGTTCTGTTCTTTCCCCAATTCTTTTTCTACATTTTAGTAATGACCTTCTCTCTATTACTTTTCACCTATCCACTCCTCTGCCGACAACTCCGCCCTTCATTTTGAAAGATGTCCAACCCAATGGCAAGTGACTCACGCTAGGGAGGCAGCCTTGGCCCAACTAACCTCAGACCTTTTTCGAATTTCTAATTGAGGCATTGAAAACATGGTTGTCTTCAATGCCTCAAAAATTCAATTCCTTCCTCTTGTTACACGACAATCTTTCACACAACTATAACGTCTTCGAAAACACGTGACTCAAACCTTGATCGTCTGTCCTTAAATAATATTCTTGGTATTTCTTTATGTCGTGATCTAAATTGGACGGATAACATTATTTCTCATTTTAAATAAGCTTCTCTCTCTCTCTCTCTCTCTCTCTCTCTCTCTCTCTCTCTCTCTCTCTCTCTCTCTCTCTCTCTCTCTCTCTCTCTCTCTCTCTCTCTCTCTCTCTCTCTCTCTCTCTCTCTCTTATTTCTCATTTTAAATGCTTCTAAGAGGGTGGGTGTTCTGAGGGCCTTCGAATATCTTTATGACCGTCCAGTTGCTTGCTCTTTATCGGGGTGTGGTTCGCTCCATGATGGAGTATGTCTCCCACTTGTGGGGTGGTTCCACTCATACAGCTCTCCTTTAAAAGGTGAAGTCGAGGACATCTCGTCTTTATCAACTCTCCTGCACTCACTAACTCTCTTCCGTCTCTTTCTGCCCATCTTTCTTTCTGTCACTTTCTTTATACTATTGCTTTTACAACGGACACTGCTCTCTCTCTCTCTCTCTCTCTCTCTCTCTCTCTCTCTCTCTCTCTCTCTCTCTCTCTCTCTCTCTCTCTCTTCTCTCTCTCTCTTCCCATCGTTTCCTCCATTGAGAAGGCTTCGTGAGACACGCCTTGATACACAATCTCATCCTTTATCTGTCCAACCCTCTGACCCCAGACTAAACTGCTATGCTCAATCTTACATATACTCCACTGGTAAAGTCTGGAACACACTTCCTTTATCTACTTTCCCAACTATTTCTGATGCACACTTTCAAACGCCGTGCATTGGGGCATGTCGGACTTTGAACTGGTTCCAGATTGGGAATTTCCCCAAACTCTGGTTTGAATTTGATAGGCCTCTGGTCTGCCCACCCCCAATATATATATATATATATATATATATATATATATATATATATATATATATATATATATATATATATATATATATATATATATATATATATATATATATATATATATATACGACAATCCTAAACTCTGCTCTTACTTCTCATAGAACCAACTATAACCATTCCATCAATATTAATAATACAAATCAAATTTTCAACACTTCAGATATTAGTTTAAGAAAGCAAATTGAATCATTCTGCATTAGAAATTGGAATAATTATAACAAACAACAGGGCGAAGCGAAGATGGACCCGATACAAATCAGTTTAATGAAAGACACGTACTTTTACAAAAAAAATAATAACAGAAACCAACCAATTCCAAAATTCATAGTCAGTCTAATTTTTTTGATTCTTCTGTTCTTGCTCTCGATAGATCCATCACCTGAAGAGGCCTCCCGACATAGAGGCGAAAGCTCGTAGTATTACATTTAGAAAAATGTTAAATTTATCTATTATAAAAGTTTGAAAATAAATAAAGTTTAATTGTAAGAAAATGTTTATTAAGTGTTTATTTCAGTGAATAAAAATTGTGTAAAGTGATAATTTTTTTATAAAGTAACCAGTATAAGGGCCTAAATTTATATAAATATTTATAAAGAAGGTTTTATTTCTTTAAGTTTAAATATATATATATATATATATATATATATATATATATATATATATATATATATATATATATATATATATATATATATATATATATATATATATATATATATATATATATCAGGTATGTCAATCAGGGTATGCGGTGTTATATATATATATATATATATATATATATATATATATACAATATATATATATATATATATATATAATACATTGGGGGCGTGTGTTTTTTTGGAGGGTGTGGTGTTATATATATATATATATATATATATATATATATATATATATATATATATATATATATATATATATATATATATATATATATATATATATATATATATATATATCAGGCGCAGTTCTTCAGGTGGTAAGTTTTCAAAGCATTACACGAATGAAAAGTAATTAAATAACGAGCAAAGCACAATTCTCACTCCATTGAGTACTTTAAAATAATGGGTCTTAGCTCCGCACTCTGTATTTGTATTTGAAATATTGATTCAACATTTAATATACATTTCCCGATGTTGAATCAATATTTCAAAAAATGCAAAAAAAGAAAAATGACTACAGTGCAGACTAAGACGTGTTAAAGTACTCATGGACGATAGGGGTGGAAGAACTGCTCGTTATTTAAATTAAATTTTCATTCGTGTGTGCTGGGAGAACACAGCATACGAGTGTAGGAATCGCCTCTGATATATATATATATATATATATATATATATATATATATATATATATATATATATATATATATATATATATATATATATATATATATATATATATATATATATATATATATATATATATATATATTAGGTAGTTCTTTGAAAGAATGAATAAAAATGTTGTGAAGCCGTCCAAGTTCACATTTGTACAAATAAAAATGTATCTATGGAGATAATATTAAAATATTTCGTCATTTGATTTTCATAAAACTTTAACTGAAATGTTGAAATGAAGAAAACGTGAAAACCATCGTGAAATGACCCTGTTAAATGTTATAAAGTCGCAAAATTTCATATTTTAAAAATGTAAAAAAAAAATCAGTTTTAAAGTTGCAAGATGTACTTTTTTTTTGTATAAGCCTTTAAGGTGTTGAAGAAATTTATTTTTCATCCCTCCACTCACTGGGCGGAGTACTCAGCAGACAAATGTTCATATGCCATGCATTTATATCTTAAAATTAGTTTTTCTTACACATATATAACTGGGGAATTCATAACTTATTATCAGTGTCATTGAGAGACTTCATAACTTTTTTAGGGGAATTTCTTGAGTTTTGTTTTTGTTTTCATTTATAAAAACTGTTATATTCTTCCACATATATCTCTTATATTTTGTTCATTTATTTTAACTATATTTTAGTGGATTTTTTACTTTGCTTTGATATAATTGTCCAGAATTCACTAGACACAAAAAAGGTTCTTCACTTATCAAAAAACGATTCTAACGTGTGCACGTGTTCAAAATCAAAATTTATAATCAGAAATGTTAATACTCAAAAGAAGGTAAATTGTAATTTTCATTTCTTACTATTTCAATCTTTCTCTATTCTCTTTGCCTTCTACTAATCAATTTACCTACTAAGTTTAAGTAAGTGCTACTAACTACAGCCTACAGGCAGAGTTACTTAGGTCTTATAAGAACTATCAAAGAGCATCAATCTTTGAAAAAAAACAAAACCAAATGTAAGACCCTATAGACTCAATTTTTCAATTTTTAATTTTTTTTTTTTATACATTCTTTCAGCTCATTTTAAATATTTCATGTAAGTTTCATCAAAATATGAACCGAAGGTCCATTTTAATAAGGTCATATATATATATATATATATATATATATATATATATATATATATATATATATATATATATATATATATATATATATATATATATATATATATATATATTTATATATATTATATATATATATATATATATATATATATATATATATATATATATATATATATATATATATAGTTTTGAAGTATATAAATAAATATATATATATATATATATATATATACCCGTATTACCAGAGTGCAGGACGCTTAGACCCAACTCTTTTCCACCCCACCAACCTCTTTCCCAAGTAGAAATTTGTAGAAAGTAGAAATTTCAAATAGACTTCATTCTGAATATAGCATTAGGATCATAAGCAGAAAGATCAAAAAAATAACATCCAACTAAAAAAATTTCTTCTTTGCTTATTTTCCGCTTGTGGAATCAACTCTCTCTTGAACAAGGTCTGAAGTGACAGACGAAAGCTAGAGTGGGCTCGTCATTCTTGTGCGTTATGTTATTATTATATTAATGTTAGTCTTAGTTTTGAAATATATTTATATATATATATATATATATATATATATATATATATATATATATATATATAAATATATATATATATATATATATATATATATATATATATATTTATATATATATATATATATATATATATATATAGTATATATATATATATATATATATATATATATATATATATATTTATATATATATATATATATATATATATATATATATATATATATATATATATATATATATATATATATATATATATATATATATATATATATATATGTATATATATATATGAAGTGGCGCAATGAAAACGCGAAAGTTACCACGATAAATGCGAAAACGGTTAAACACTCAATTGAAAAACGAATCAAGTATTACCG
>JABUQX010073327.1:0-10000 GCA_015478945.1 Trachelipus rathkii
TATATATATATATCAATAATATATATTACAATGATATATATATATAATATATATAATATTATATAACTATATAATAATATATATATATATATATAATAATATATATATAATATATATAAGGCAATAAATATATATATATATCAAATATATATATATATATATATATATATATATTATATATAGTATTTAATATATATAATATATATATAATATATATATTATAATATATATATACTATATAATATATATATATAATTTATTATATAAATATTATACTATAATATATTATACTATATATATATAATTATATTATACTATATAAATTAATATATAAATATATTATTATATATATATATATATATATCAATATATTATATTATTGCAATATTATTAAAGATAATTAATAATATATATATATATATATATAGATATATAAGAATATATGAACAATTAATATATATTATATTATATATATATATATATAAATATATATAAATATATATTATATCGTTATTAACTTGAGAAATCCTAAGAATTTTCACATTATGATCTATATTCGAATTCCTCTCTTTCAAAGCCAATCAAACTTACGTCAAAATAAAGAAATAAAACTATTATTATAAAAAATAAGGATAAGCTGATTTGATATCGTAATCCTTTGTTCAATAATCAAATTTTCATTTTTTTGAACCTAATTATGCTCCATCAAGGAAAATAATTGAGTTGTTTTCTCTCACTTTATGAATTTGGATTAGGAAGGTAATGAAAGTTCATCAAACCAAGCGACGTTTTCAATCCTATTTCTCTGTCAATTCGTTTTAATTCAATTTTTTTTTTATATTTTCAAAAATATATTCCGGTATTTCTACACAAACAGGCACACTGAAACCGCAACGATCCAAATTAAAAATATATACTTATTAATAATAATATATATATAATATAATAAATAATTATATTTTATATAATATATATATATTATATATATATTATATGTATATATATAAAAAGAGAGATATTGTAATTATATATATATATATTATATATATAGACAATTAATAATTTTTAATTAACTATCATGCAAAAAATAATAATAACATTAAAAAATTAACACACCACACACCACACACACATAAAACAAAGAAATTACAGGCACACATACATACACACACACACACTCCCAAATAGACAGACACACACAAATATACATAGATAAATATAATATATATATATATAGTATATATATATATATATTATATAATATATATATATATATATATATAATATATATATAATTATTTTATTTTTTATGAATAAATAATATTTATACTTCAAAGATAAATGAGCTAATAACATATGATAATATATAATAAATATATAATTATATATATAATTATAATATATATATATATTTATATATATATATATATATATATATATTATATATAATAATATATTATATACAGTGGCGTATTTAGAGGGGCAGGGAGGGGGATATCGGATCACTCGAAATTTTTCTAGACACTAAAAATTTTAGGTATCATATCCGTTAATAAATAATATAAAGTGCGAAGAGTAAGTTTAAAAAATTATTTAATATAATTCGTCGCCTGTGGAAACAAAAATTCTCATAAGTTTATTAGAATTAAAACAAACTTGAAAACAATCAGAGAAAAAATGCAACATTAGAAATTTTCAAGCCCTGATTTTGCAAGAATGTGTAATGTAAGCGCATAGAAATCTTCAACTGAGTATTGAACAATTGCATGTAACAAAAAATTAACAAATTCCAAAAATTACAGACCCCAACCATTCACTACCGGACCACAGACTTATTATCTCACACCCATTTTTATACCATTTTGAAAGATTTAATATCAGCATTAGGAGAGAGGTTTTTAAATATTCCTTGCAATTTGTCCATAACATACCCGAACGAGTAATTACGGTGTAAGTGCTAGGGTTGGGAAAGTGAAAAAAAAAACAGCTGCGTTTTTTTCCCAAAAAAAAAACGTTTTTTTTTCATTAAACAAAAACACAGCCTGAAAAAAACGAGTAAAAATTTTTTTTTTTCGTTTTTATCAATAAGTTTAAAATAGTATATGTTGAACATAAATTTTAGCAATAAAATTTTATCTAAAAAGCTCTAATTTGGACATTTTTGGTTCCAATTTCCTAAAAGGTGGAAGCCCCTGAGTTTGTTCAAAATTTTTATGGGTTCTATTTTTATTTTATATTCTAAATTTTGATATTCATAATATTTTGTTGGTGGCTTCATTATTAATGTTTTCTTACACTGTTTCAGTTTTCAGTAACATTTTTTTATCGATTAATTTATTAATCAAGAAGATTTAAATAATGGCCAGTGCAAAAGTCGTTCGTTGTTATTTTTAAGTATGTTAAATAAAACGGTTAGGCAAAAGGCCCTCGCATGAAATATAACTTCTGTTGTTGTGAAGACGTTGCAAACTAGTATTATTGCTCATAATCTAGAACTAGGAAATTTCTGAAAATTTGCCAACTGAGAGAGATGATTATGCTAAAGCAGCCTAAGTTAAGATCCCTGTTGTTAATTGGCCCTCTGCTCCCTTCACCCAGTCATTGTTCACACGCATACTTCATACGACTGAGGATAGAACTTATTCAGTCAATATTCAGAATTAAAATGTGGCTGATCATGCTGATGAGCCCAATGATAATAGCTTGACTGTAGTACAGCACCAGTAATCAATAGCTCAGTAGTGATCTGGGTCTGGGAGTGGGACTACGTTGATAGTGAATCCAACAAGTTGATATCCAATGCAAAATATATTTAATTTAGTCATTCACTCATCCTCCCTCATTTACATCTTGGGTAGTAATTTAATCAATATTTTATTATTCATTTGCATCCTTTAAGTCACTTTTGAGTTTTGTTTCATTTCAGACTCGATTCGATATATAAATATAAAATAGATAATTATTAAAAGTAAATTTACAAATATCATTAATAATACAAATGTGCAATACAAAGTTCTAAAATTATAGAGTAGAAAGCTACAAACAGCAGTCTGCAGGCTACATCCTACTGTAAATTGTAATTAAAACAAATGAATAAAATATAAGAGATATATTAATTCTGCTATTTTATAAATCAAATGGAATATTTGTTTCAAGTAGCCTTATATTTGAAAAATGAAAATACTCAAGTAAATATCATATTAGCCTCTTTATACTTTTAAAAATTTACATTTAATAAAAAAAAACGAAAAAAAAATTTTAAAAAAAAAAAAAAAAAAAAAAAAAAAAAAACGGAAAAAAAAAAAAACATCGAAAAAAAAATTTTTTTTCCTTGAAAAAAAAAAACAATTTGAAAAAAAAACTGTTTTTTTTTCCCAACCCTAAATGTGCCAATGAGAAGATAAAAGATTGTTTATGTTATATTTTACAAGGAAGATCTCGAAAGACTAAATTGCGTGAAAGATTTAGTGTAAAAGCAGAAATGGGATTATGGAAGTGAGAATGGCCCATTCACAGCAACAGACATACCCAAAACACGCAATAGATGGAAACTATTTTTGTGTCGCAGTCCAACAATTTCAATATTACATCTTTGTTGCAATCTAAGATTTTACCCGTGTTTTAATGCCTTCAAGTAGAAAGAAGCTTTCAACATTAAGACTTCTGTGAAAACTAACTTGAGAAATACTATTGGCAGATAGATGAGAAGAACTTATTGGACTGTGCCTTCCTCCGTACAATACATCGAAATATTGAAATAAAAAATGAAAAGATGGTTATTCTCAGAACTTCTACTCACTTTTTTTCATGTCAATCAAATTAAATTTAACAATTATGTAGATATTTTAGATAATTCATATAAATTTCTTCGCCAGTTGTTTTCTAATTAGGAATTTAAATTTCTTTGTTGTATACCTTCCACTCTTCTAAATAAAAAATTAATATATAGATAATAATATAAAAACAGCCAATCGACCACCCATATTGTGAGTGAATTTATTTGCTATATGAGATGATTCTTTTTCAGTTGCAAAAGTATTTTGAATAATATTATATAAAAAATATAAATAAACTTTATGAGATAAATGTAAATCAATAATAACATTCCTAACAGCTAACAAAGATATATAAAATTATTATACTATAAATAAATAAATATATAAAATAAGAAAAATTTATATTATGATATCACGTTATAATGTATTATATTATGTCTAAATATAAATAAAAAAATAATATATATATATAATATATATTATATTATTATCCTAATATAATAAAATATTATTAATAATACAATAAAATATAATACATATAATTATATAAAAAGAAATATATATATACATTTCTATAACAGATAAAAAGATATATAAAATACATATATTTATATATATATATATATATATATATATATATATATAAATATATATAATTATATATATAATAATATATATATATATATATATCAATAATATATAAATAATAATATATAAATAATATTAAATATATATATATATATAAAAGAACGATTTTTGTTGGCCCCCCCCGGAAGGCTAGTATTTGGAATGCATATCCTTACAGGACGACACCCTGTAAAATATATTATATATAATTATATATTATATATAATATATAATATAAATATATATATATATATAATAATATATTTTTATATATATATATAATATATTATATATATATATAAATATATTATATATATAATATATATATATATATATATATAATATATATAATATTATATATATTATATTATATAATATATATAATATATTATTATATAATATATATAATATATATAAAGAACGAATTTTGTTTGGCCCCCCCCGAAAAAAAATACATGCATATACATATTATTAATATATATATATAATATATATTAATACTTAATATATATAAACTATAATATATATAATAATAATCTTATAATAAACATATAATTAATATATATATAATATAAAATACTATATATATACATATATATATATATATATATATATAATAATAATAATATATGATCATAAATTTTATCGACTAATATTTTATATATATAGTTCCTGTGAGTTTCATGATGCAGATAAATATGTTTTTTTTTTCTTTTTCATATATTGCTATTATGATTGATACTAACAATAAATTTCAGCGTTGATAAAGCAGTATCCAAAATTTTAAATTACAAAAAACGCTAATTATAATAATATCGAACTTTCACGCATCGTTACACTTGGCAGGCCTTGGGACTCAGCGACCTTCTCGGATATTGTTCTGCTAGGTAAAAATCTTACCCGAAAACAAGAAAAAAAATCATGTTACGCAAAAAAGTTATATGTAAATAATAAATAGGATTAGATCGAAATATTACTGCATCGCCACTCAATCCATTATAGTTTAGGTTGAGTTTTTCTGCCCTCAAAGTTCAGGTTATGATTTATGTTTTTTATGTATACACCTAATGTAAATAGTGAGTCACAAGTCAGTCACGAGTCACGCTCGATTTCTCATTCAATGAGATTTCCCTTTATTTTTAAATCTGATCCAAACTCACTATTTCCGTTATTGCACTTAATGCACGCAATTGACTCCCTTCATGCAAAAATGAGCGCTTTTTGCTTACTTCATTTTAAATTTTTAAACATATTCTTACACATACTTTCGTATTCTATCTCTCTCTTATAACACATGGTAATAATCTGCTAAGACATCATTATACTATTTAAATATGAAAATTAAAAAAGACCTTAAAGAAAAACTACAAAAAAAATTTATTATTATTAAATTACGATAATTTTTAATAATCATATACCTACTATACCAGTAAATCTTTACATCCTTATCATAGGCTTCGAATTAAATGCTAGTATCAATACCCTATATATAACATATATGAAAAAATTGTTATAAGAAAAAAATGTACCATTATCCCTTGACATCATGAAATATAATAAAATTTCCTTCTCTCTTACTCTCCTCTCTCTCTCTCTCTATCTCTTCTCTCTCTCGTCTCTTAATATATATTATATATATATATATATAATAATATATATATAATATATATATATAATATAATATATATATAATATATATATATATATATATATATATTATATATTATAATATATAATATAATATATAACAGAGGTTATGATCAAGAAGATTGTTGATGCAAAAGTTCCCGCATCGTCGTACCCGATGGATGTGTTTAAAACTTATACATCTACGCTCGGTTCTATTCTTCCTGAAAAAGAAGATCATAACATTTGTTAGGCGTCAACAAGATACAAAGTAGCTTAAATTACATCCACTTTTTCTCCTTGAACGTTTTAATGCGATCGAGAAAAACATAAACCAGGAGGTCTGCTTTTTCTTATCTACTTCACGTACAAAAGCTTTTGGTACACGTGGAACTGTACCTATGTTAGGTTCTTATTAATACGAATAAATATGGACGTGTCGATACTATAATATATTAATATATTCATTATAATATTAATATATATATATATATATATATACTATATATATAATATATCTATTTATATATATAATATATATATATATATATATATATCTACTAAATATAATATATAAAATAATTATATATCAGATATATATACGTATATATATTATATATATAATAATACGTATATATAATATATATATATAATATTATAAATATATAATATTATATATAGTAATATATATATATATATATAAAATATAAATTTAAATATTAATAATATTTTAATTACTATAATATATAATTATATATATATATATATATATATAATATATTTATATATATTATATATATATATATTATAAATATTTATATATAAAATATATAATAATATATAATATACTATAAAACCTATATATATAAATATAAATAATATAATATATATAATTATACTATATATGCAGAACATGATATTATACATATATATATAAAATATATATTAATTGTATAAAATATTTATTATAATACATAAAAAAAATATTAATATAACTATATAACTATATATATATTAAATTAAATTTAATATTATCATAATATAATAATATAAATATAATATAATATTAAAATTAATATAATAATATATAATAATATATATAATAAATTAATAATATATAATATAAATAAATATAACCATAAAAATATATATAATAAATATATATATATATATATAAAACGACACATAATATACAAATATAAAATTATATATATACATATATATATATAATAGTAATAATCATATATTATTCTATTATATATATATATAATAAATTATATATATTATATATAACCAAAATATATAATAATAACTTATAATAATATATAATATATATATATTTTATATATATATATAATTACTATATATATATCATATATACTATATATATATACTAATAATAATATATATATATATATATATAATAGTATATATATAATAATATATTTATATAAAATAATATATATTATAAGTATATAATTATATATATATTATATATATATATATTAAAATATATAATTATAATACTATATATATACTATAATATATATATATATTATATATATATACTAATATATACAAAAAGGTTAAAAAAAAGAATATACTCTATAAATATAAATATGTAATATATATAATCCCTTCATCATTGCCACCCACAGTTCTCTTCCCTACAAGACTGAAAACCGGGTGGGGTAAGGTGCCTAAAAAAATCTACCGGGGGAAACAGAAAAATTACCTAGAAGATATGAGCAAGGTCAAAAAGAAAGCCACCCACGCCTTACCGTCTTCTTTATACTTTTTAGTGGGACTTTATTCGCAATCTGGGAAAAAAAATCTAACCCTTTAGAGCTTTCACGGACCGAGACGGAACCCCACGTATAAGGCATTTCGTCAAGGCAGGGTTCACCCTGGCCCCAGGTGGGTCACAACCATACCCCTCAGAAAACCCCGCCATTTACTCCTATTATGCACCTTCTTTTCGCCTCTGCCAAACTCACTATACTCTGCCTCCAGGCAATTCCTTTACTGACTCACTCCACTTTTACTAAGGTATATCAGCCGGTTGATACCCAACACACTCACCACTTATACATCCGCTTAAACCAACCGACTATCATCTAATCCTTTCCATATGACCAAAGCATCTCAACCGATTACTTTCATTTCTTTCTCTCATTTACTTCTTTTTCACACCACACAACTCCCTAATGCACTCATTTCTCATTTTATTTATCAATTCTTTCTCACACCTAGCCCTCCCTTAAGATTGTCCATCTTTCTGAACACATTGTTGTACTTTAGATTAACTATTCCTTATTATTCCGAACATAGTTCACTCTAATATTATTAAATACAGGTAACGGCACATACCCTCATTAGGACCCTAGCGCACTCAACACTTAGTTTCCTAACATCCAACTAAGGATTAATTGCCTCCAGCCACTCCTACCATTTAACAACTTTCCTAACACACTCTGCATCAATCCGATCTCTATTCATCAACATATATCCCTAAAAAATATCCTTAAATCAGACACTTGTTTCCAGTTGCTCACCATCCATCTAACATAATATCACACCGAGGACGTCCTCACTCACAAGCCATAACCTTACTCTTATTACGTTTATTTTCAAACCCTTCCTTTTTCACACCCTGCCAAATTCGTCTCTACGCAATCTTCTCAAACTCTCGTTAAAATTTATCACACAAAACCAAATTCATCACCATATAATAAGATATGGCACCCCTTCACACCCCTTCCATCCTTTCCTCATTATTCAACATCTTCCCTAGCACCTACCCTCTAACTCTCTTTCATAAACCTTCACGCCCGCATATACAAATTTAACAGCCGAAGGAGAATAACACATCTCTGCACTTTACTCCCGCCAATCAATATTACATCTACATCACTTTTAGCGCCCATTCTTTATTCATACACACGTTTCACTATTCGTCATACATACTTTTTAATTCCATTCGAAAAGCCACCCACCCTCAAAAACCATTATATCACTGAACACCTGCATAGAGCCTTCCCTATTAATCCTATTTCAAATCCATTTTTTTGAAAATCCGTAAAACCTAAATACAATTTATGTTTTCTTCTCTTTCATTTTTCCCAATCGGGTTATTTCCATGTATAAAGAGTTTGAATCACACACATCCTTCTACCTATTTTTCTAAATGCACCTGTTTTTCACCAGTTAGTACTCTCAGATCACTCCTGACGCACTCTTCCTCACCGACATATATCTTTTCCTTACAACAATCAAATAAACTTTATCCCCTATTAAAAATAGTTCCCTTATAATTCCTAAAGTTACCCTTCAGTTACCCTTATCCTCCCTTACCCTTATATTAAGGGTACCCCTATTACTGCTCTCCTGCCAACTTCCTTGGAACTATTTACCCTCCCATTTTAAAGCTTTGTTACACAACTTCCAAATCCACTCAATCACCATTCCGCCTCACTTCATTTTTGATCATTTCATCAGTAAGATTTCATCTATTACCGTTGCAGATTTACCATTTTTCATCTTTCTCACTCTACCCTTTACTTCCTCCTTCTAATGACCTCATTCCAAAAATACCTATTCCTTCTGTGCACCATCAAACAAACCCACACACATTCACTATCACCTCCTTCAATTACTGTTATATGTTTGCAGGATTATCGAATGCCCCTTCCACACTCGTCCTCACATCCATTTTCAGACAGATTCACGAAAGCACCATCCCTATTCATTAATTCTAGGCAGATTCTCCTTATTCTTCATTCTTAACCTTTTCGTGCTTCACTTTCCATAAGAGGTTCCTATCCCTTTATAATAAGTCCCCATTTATCCTCCTTCCAAAACTGTTTTCATTTACCCCTTTTTTTTTTATTCACTATACATCTTTTAGTATAGATTCCATTTTCCTCCTTTATGTATTCCAAAACATACTTTCGTTTGAAACCTCATTCCTG
>JABUQX010073327.1:12500-27500 GCA_015478945.1 Trachelipus rathkii
TAATAATAATATCATATAGCTTAATTTCACCTATCATTAAAATATAATAACTATAAATAAAAATCATTATATATATTAAATATATATATATATATATATATATCACAATATATTATGCAGTAATATATATATAATAATATAATTATATATAATAACAATGTTATTCCAAAATTACAATATATATTAAGTCTTATATATATGAATTTATATATATACATAAATAAATATAAAATAAAAAATAATGTATATAGTATAATACATAACTATTACATTAAAACTATAAATTCATAATTTACAAAAATATATTAAAAATGAATATGGCTAATATATATATATAATATATATAATTATTATATATATATTATATATATATAATATAACAGTATATAATAGACTATATAATCTCATATATATTAAATAACATGCAATAAATATTAATATATATATTATATAATAAATATATATATATATATATACTAATTTATATTATTATATATATAATATTATATATAATATATATAATATATATATTATATATAATAATAAATATATATATAATATATTATATATATATATAATATATTTAATATATATATAATATATATATAAATGTGAAATGGCTCTAAAAAACACCGACACTTACTAAAAGAAACACTTTAGAAAAGTGAAAAAGAATGGCAGAGAGGCCCATCGTTCGATGTTACTCACCGAAGTAGTTTATCGCAACCGAATTGACAATACCCCTGTAATCATAAAAAAATTGAAAATGGATCTGAAGGACCCTGAATACTCTTGTGCTTAGCACGAACTTACCAAACAATCTTCTATGACCAAGATGAAAGTGCCAACTTGCAGATGGCGCCTTTTTTTTATCGAGGGCGGATTCGCTCGTCTTTGGAAATTTTCCATTTAAAAAATTTAAAATAGAAATAGAAATTGAAATTGAATTAATAAGAGTGACTTACATGAATAGTATGTATATCATCCATTCTTCAGTTTCATTTAAATGCAATTTATATATATATAGTATATATAATATTATATATGATAATATAATTAGTATATATATATATATATAATATATATACTATATATATATTATATATAAATTCTTTATAAATGTTTTAAAATATATTTTTTAAACCTAGGCAGAGAATAACAAATATTGTCCAACATTAAAAAAATAAAATAAATTTTAATCTTTCACTAAGTAGAAAATGAACTACAGATAAAAAGATAAATATGTATATGGGGGACATATAATATATATATATAATATATATATATATATATATAATATAATAATATAATATATATATATATACTACTAACTATATATAAATTGATTAAATTATTTTAAAATACTAGCTAGAAATATGTTTATAATAATCATATTCTAGCTTGGCATTTTAAAAATTAATTAATCGCAAATTTATACTATATATATTATATATATATATATATATAATATAAATATATAGTTATATATATTATTAGTATATAATATATATAATATATATATATATATATATATTATATATATATATAATATATATATATATATATATAATATATAAATATTATTGATTTTATAATTAGTTTAAGACTACAATTCGCTTGATAAAAATTTACTTTGGTATGATACCCTCTGTTGCTATAAAGGTTATATATGACAGTTTCTTCATTAAAACCACTTTAGCAATTTAAAACGATTTTAAAAAAGTTTACCAAAATAAACTAGCTGTCGTTCAGTTTAAGGACGCCCTCTTCAAGTATTGACGACACAAACAAGCGTTCAATTTGACTATTCTGTGAGTTCATCTTGGTGGGTTGGGTTTTATCCAAATAACTTTTTAATTAAAGGTGACATAACTGCATAAATTTTGGTATTGGAGGTAGCTATTTTTGTAATCATCCAGCGGCAGCAGGTTGTAATTGGGGAAAGACTGTGTAACAAAATGCTTCTGCTAATTTGTCTTTTAATTGATTTTGTCGTGTATGTTTCTGATGCTAAGTTATTGTAGATATTTCATTTCATGTCGGTTTTGTGTTTAATTATGGTGTGTGAGCGCGGAAGTTTTCATGATGCTGTGTCAAGTCGTTGTTTGGTTGGTATTTCCTGCGATTAAGGTCTAATTGTTTCACCGTGAATAATAGCTGTTTGTACAAGGGTATTGCATTGGTAAATAATAATAGTTATTATGAACAAACAAGAATTACCAACTAAATGCTATAACTCTACTCCTTAACACACACACTTATGAAAATGCTGTACATAAAACCCACTTAACACATCCAAACCACAATTTAACTCTTGCATTCAAATACCGCATACTCAAAAATCCAACCAACAACGTTTACAAACACATTAAGACCAACATAACACAGTGCTACGGAGTACCCTAAAAATAACAAACAAAACACATACCTTTTACACCACCATATCGTATCCAATTTACAACAATAATATAGTGTACAAGATGACACAATGGATTTCAACCAAGTCTCAAACCCTACTTTGCACTATTTCTTATCCTCAACCCACTCTTAAAAAATACAGAAGATTTCATAAAAAAAAAACAAAAACCTCCCTTCTTAACACAAAAACCCACACCTTTGTAAGTTCAGGACGTTACTTCCCTAATACTGATATGGCATGCTACCCCCAACTCCAGCAACTTGCTTCTTTAGATGCATTGGCGGTACAGCACATAACCATTTGCACACCCATTCTCCACCTACAACCAACTCATCTCTTAATCACATTACAACATTAAAATTACAAATACGAGCTTTCACCATAAAGAAGGCCTTCTTCAAGTATTGACGACAAACAGCGTTCAATTGACTTGTTTTTGTGAGTTCATCTTGTGGTGGGTTGGTTTTCCAATAAACTTTTGTAAAAAGGTGACATCTGCATAATTTTGTTTTTGGATGGTATCTATTTTGTAATCTCCAGGGCAGCGGTTGTAATTAAGAAGATTGTATACACAAAATGCTTCTGTGATTTTTCTTTTATTGATGTCGAGTATGTTTGTGATGTTAGTCATGTAAATTAGTGATGTAAATTTGTGGTTGATTTTTGATACAATTTACAATGGAAACCTCCAACAACAATATCATTCCCTTTTTAGATACACTCATATTAACTGACCATAACATTAAACCTTCATTTATTGTTTATAGAAAACCCACTTCCAACCCCACATACATCCACTGGTCCTCCTCCCACACAAACAACACAAAACAAGCCACACTTTTAGCATTATCCCTACGCGCCTTTAAAATATGTTCCCCCGCACATTTACACAAAGAAACTTCTCAAAAAACACCTTTCAAAAACTTAAATATCCTTCCCACATAATTCGCAAAGCTTACAAAACAGCCAAGAAAAAATTTTGCGATACAAATACCATGTAACATAACACACAAAAAACATACATACTGATTCCACACATAAACATTAACAATATAAAAAAGATTATACCATATCACACACAACTGATCCCCTCCAATAACATTTTAATCAAAAAAGTCATAAAACCCCAGAAAGCAAAAATAAAAAATCCCCCCTGCTTATACAAAATACCATGCAACACTTGTGACAACAGCTATTACGGTGAAACAATAGACTTTAATCGCAGGAAAATACCAACACAAACACGGACCTTACACACCAACATCACTGAAAACTCGCTCTAACACACCACAAAACAACACACAATCAACAAATCAATAGCAACAATATTATTTACAAGAATAAACATATCAAAGAAAAATCACATAAGCATTTTGTGTATACAATCTTCCAATTACTAACCGCTGCCCAGAGATTACAAATAGATCACCATCCAAAAATAATTATGCAGCTGTCGCCTTCTTACAAGTTTATTGAAAACCAACCCACCCAGAAAAAAAACAAAAAAATAAAAAAAAAAAAGAACAAGCAAGGGATAACAACAATTAGAAAAAAAAAAAACAAAAACAAAAAAAAAAAATAAAGCTAATAAACGAGAAGTAGAAACAAGATGAACTAAGAAGCAAGTCAATTGAACGCTGTTTGTCGTCAATACTTGAAGAAGGCCGCCCTTATGGCGAAAGCTCGTATTTGAAACTTTTTAATGTTTTAAATTAGTAAGGTGTTTTAATGAAAAGAACCTGTCATATATAACCTTTATAGCAACAGAGGGTATCATACCAAAGTAAATGTTTATAAGTGATTAATAGCTTAAACTCTCACGTATATAATATATATATATTATAATATATTCATATCTATATATTTATATATATATATATTAATTATATTATATATATATATTAAATATATATAATATATTATATAATATTATAATATATAATATATATATATTATAGATCATTGTTCTATATCTATGAGTAAGTTTTATCCATATCGATTTTTATTTGACAAAAGTCAAAATAAAATTGCATTGTGATAAAAGTCAAAATAAAACTGTACTGTAATAAAGGAGCTTCACACCTCTAAATATTAAAAAAACGCTTAAATCTATGTTAGCCTAACGTATCTTAACATAACCTTACTTTCAACGTAACCAATACTTATATTAGTGTATAATTTATTTCCCTTTCCATTGTTTCAATAACAAATTCACACCTAAACATTCTGTAATAAAGTTATATAAATTTAGAGAAAATTTTTTTTTTTTTCGATATGCTCACTGTTGTACATTTTGCTCGATAACTAAACTATGAAAAAACAATTGACTTCGGCTACACAAGTCACAGAATAAAGACATGAGCCATATATGTATATTATATATATATTATATATAATATATATATTTATATTATATATAATATATATATATATTTATATATATATATATATATATATATATATATATGCTTTTCCGTTTTAAGGACCACTGTATGAAAAGGAATTTTAATGATATATTAAAACTTTTTTGTTGTAAATATGTTTAGCAGTCCAAAAATATTTGCAATATACGAAAAAAAAGATGAAATTTACAAATAAAAATAAAAAGTAATGCCCTAAATATTAACATATTTTTCTCGCTCATTATCATTGTCGTTACTATATTGTGAAGTAATCAAGTAAATCGTCTCGTGCGAAGAACTTTTAACGAAAATAATGGCTGGCGGGCGTATGAGGGAGATAATATGTAATTTCTATTAATTACACTAAATTGGTATATTAAATTTGAGTAAATATTTAAATAATTATATAAAAACAAATATGCCTCAATATTTGGTTGCCGTCTAATAGAACTTGCCTATCGAGCGTTCTCCTCGTTATCTTCTGCACATATATGGAATTGTTCAAAGAACGTATATATATATATATATATATATATATATAATATAATATATATATATATATATATATATATATATATATATATATATATATATATATATATATATATATATGTTCATAGATATATTTTTATTTTAATTTTTAAATAACGTTATCAAAACCAGACAGGAGGTGAAATAAACATATGTTAAGTAACATGATATATTTGTTGATCATAAAGTAGGATACACCAAAGCGAACAAATGTGGACACGATTAATCTAAGGCTCTGCTCAGAGTTAAAAAATACACACTAACTTTTACGAACAATTTTCACGATCTAGGAGGCTGCGCGTTTAGTACGAGATTTAACGCGAACAAATATGCCTTTATGTTTTTCACACTTAGTTCGCTTAAAGGTGAGGTGGGCCTATACCCAAATGGTAGGCAGGAAAATGGATAGCCATCTGTAAAAAAAAAAAATATGATTATTTAAAGATTCTCTAACGAATTCAACATAACCTAACCTAACCTAACCTAACCTACCCTAACCTAACCTAACCTAACCTAACCTAACCTAACCTAACCTAACCTAACCTCACCTAACCTAACCTAACCTAACCTAACCTAACCTAACCTAACCTAACCTAACCTAACCTAACCTAACCTAACCTAACCTAAATTAACCTAACCTAACCTAACCTATCCTAACATCTGCGGCGGGCTGTACAGGAATTTTTTTTGATGTTGTAATGATATTGGCAAAGTCCAAAGAGCATCAGTGGGATGGATGGAGATGCATGCTTGAAGTTAGTTGAGAAATTCTAGGCTTCGTGGTTGAAAGTGCTACTCTGGCATCGTTTGCAACATTCAAGCGAGTCCTCTTTTTTGTTTTCATCCCCAGCACAGCTGAGAAACCCTTCTCGCAGAGATACCTTGTCGAGAATGATACCAACAACTTCAGGGTTCTCATAGAGAGTTGGCGAGTCAGCTAGCCGTGAAATCCAAAAGGAATCTGCATTTTGGTTTTGGAATTCGATTTTCAAGGCTTCATTGGCTCGCAGTGTGATCCACTCCTCCTTTGCAGGGAAATCATCATCATGAATGGCATCATCAGGTACATAGAAGGGATGAATGATCTACTGAACACTGGCTGTTTCTTGGTCACTGTCTGGAAAATAGCGATGCATGTTTGTTTCAAGCCTCTGCAAATGCTCCCTCATTTCTTTGTGAATGATTTGTAGAAGTGATCCAGCATTATTCTCCTCAACAAACTGGTCTAGGGTGTGGAACTGGGTGATCCCTCCTTTCTCCAAGAGTCGAACCCAGAGTTGCAGTTTCCCCAGAAATGCAGTCACAGTTGTGTTCTGACCCTGGAGTTGCAGATTGCCACTGTTCAGCTCAGCAAATATGTCAGCCAAGTAACAAAGTTGAGCAAGCCACTCCTTATCAGTGATTTTGGTAGCAAAAGGAGATCCTTTTTGTTCCAGGAATCCTTGAATAGCCTTCTAGAGTTCGATGACTCGAAGTACATCCTTGCCTCGTGACAATCAGCGAACATCGGTGTTGTAGAGCAGAACTTCATACTGCTCTCCCATTTCCTTGCACAACTCCTTGAATATACGCGAATTCACATCCTTGGACTTGACGAAGTTGACGATTTTCAACATATCTTCAAGCACTAACTTCAGATTACCAGGTAAGCTTTTCAATCGAAGAGAGTACCGATGAATGATACAACGATCTACAGAAATTTATTGATTCACAGCTTGTATGAGGCTCCGTAATCCACGATGACCACCCATCATCGACGGTGCTCCATCGACGAAGACCTGAATTAAAAATAAAATTTATTATAGATTGTGTCAGTTAGTCATTCTTACTTATCTTTTGGGTTTTAATTATATGGATCTAATTTAATTAGATTTTTATGACATTTAAATAAAATTAGAAACATCTCTCTCAACCTGTTGAACGCTGTTCCAATCTAATGTATTCTTGGTAAAGAAACTGTTGATGATATTGAAGATATCTTCTCCCTTCGTGGTTGTCAGCAGATCCTCTTACAATAGTAACTCTTCTTTGATCTTGTCCTGGTGGAAGTTACGGACGAAACCAAGGAGAAGAGCACAACTGGCTGCGTCACACGATTCAACAAATTGCAAAGAGAATTTTCTATATGAGCTTTCCTTGATCTCTGTTGTAACTTGGGACAGGATGTCTGATGCCATGTTATCGACTCGTCGGCGGATTGTGTTGCTTGATAGAGATATGTCACTCAGTTTCTTCGCTTGATCCTCCCACACATGCCTTGCTTACCATCTCGTATGCACAAGGCATAATCAGTTTCTTTGCAATGATGTGGCATTTCTATTGTTCGGCAACTTTATATGCAACGAAGTAGGATACTTCGACCGCACCCTGAAGCTTTTGGGCTTGATTTCCAGATGAACCGAACTGGATATTCCTCAGTGCTACAGCCCGGCGCTGAATTCTGGAGGAGTGCTGAGAGTTTTGATGGCTTGAGGCTTTTATTTGTCAACCCTTTGTGACATACCACACAATGTGGTTGATCCTCTCCACCAGAAGGTAAATTTACAAAGCCATGGATAAGAAAGGCGTCAGAATGGGTGCGCTTTTTTGGACATTTTATTGTTTAATCAGCATTAAAAGAAGAAAAAACTGCATAAAAACAGTGTATAAATGTTACCAATACTGCCTGGGCTGATGCTCACAGAGAAACTAGCAGTGTAAAATAGAAGCAGCCTCAAGCAGTAAATGACATCGATGAGCCATCAGGATTGCCACACACTTTTCTTCTTTTCTTTTTTATTTTTATTCTTTTTTCAAACATTTTCTCTTGTCCCCTCACACCTTTCCATTACCCCTGAAAAACTAATAAACTACTCCTAGGGGGTAATTTACCCCCAGTTTGGGAACCAATGGTCTAAGGGCTCAAGTGTTCGAGACGCATATTTGGTACGTTGTCGGAACCTTTAGTTGTGGAGTTTTTAATTCTTGTGAACACGCTTTTGAATGCTTTGTGGGTGAGAATACTTCTCTAAAATATATTTAATTTGCTTATCTAAGACGTTTTATAATTTTTCTCCTTATCGATAGTTGGTTTGTGGCTACTATTGAAATAATGAAATATTATTTAGACACATTAATTGGTATTTGGAGAAGGGGTTTTGCTATTTTGACTGCAGATGGCATTATGAATGCGTTAAAAGCTCTTGCAGCCACAAAAATTCGATTAGCACAAAGTTATCTTAAAATAAAACATACCTCTCTCTCTCTCTCTCTCTCTCTCTCTCTCTCTCTCTCTCTCTTCTCTCTCCTCTCTCTCTCTCCTCTCTCTCTCTCTCTCTCTCTCTCTCTCTCTCTCTCTCTCTCTCTCTCTCTCTCTCCTCAACTACAAATACCCAGCATTAACTCTAGTAATATATACAAATTCAATTACAACAAATTGGAAATATTACAGAGCAATACATTAGGAGCAATGACAGATTGTCTCTCCTACTACGTCAACCACTCTCTTTCAATCAGAAGCAAAATTATTTCTCATAAGAGACCATATTAATATAATGGGCACTCAGTTCTATAGCTTGCCCCATCCCAAACTTTGATTCTATCCTACCTATGAAATAGCTAAGTTTAATCTGCCACAGTTAAAAATACGGGAAAAAATTTAGAGTTCCATTTTTCATAGGGCACCTTCCATGTATGAACGATTTGCGATTTTATTGGACACTTTTCAAAGTTAAAAATTAAAAATGTTATGTAGGGTGGTCATTGGTACGAGAGCGGATATATATATATATATATATATATATATATATATATATATATATATATATATATATATATATATATATATATATATATATCATCATCAGACAAATGTATTGCTTATAAATCATCTTTGCCAGTTTACCCTTATTGTATCTTGGGATTTTCGTAACTAAATGAATGGTTTTGGTTTGAAAATATCAATCCATTTTTGATAACTTTCTTAAATGTGTCTGTTGTACTCATTTTGATAGAATATTCTGGTGTTATATATTTTTGTTGTAGATATATATTATGAAAAATTACGTAATAAAAAATACAATAAATTGAAAAATAGAACGAGGTTAGATTGTTCTATTTATTTATGACGATCTCAGGTGGTGAATTTAACTGCTATCGTTAAAAGAAGATAAATTCTTATTAGGTTTTAGGTTTTTTAGGTTAGGTTGTTCTATTTATTTATGACGATCTCAGGTGGTGAAGTTATCTGCTATCGCTAAAAGAAGATAAATTCACTTTTACAATAAATGTACACAACAGCGAAGAGTTATTGCCAAGCCAGATAATTTTTGTCTACAATAAAGTCACGCAACAGAGAGGAGTTATTTTGTCAAAAAAGATCGTTTATAAACATACATAAATAAAAAAGGTGTACTACCAGCCTTGGTTGCATTATATTTATTATTGAACAAGGAAGAGAGTATATCAGAGCCTGGGACTAAACATATGTCTAGTAACGAGTGAGTTGCCACTAGTTGCATATAGGCAACCATCTCAGTTTCAATTACCGCCATGAAAATAAACTAGTTAAAACAATAGAGCAGTGTCACCTTTTTTGTTATTTTACAGAATTATTATCCCGCAAAATCACTTATCCCCAAAACCAAAATGTTGGTAATGCTGAAGTGAGCATCATTATTATTATTACTCTAAATATTGCATTACGTTTATTGAATATGAAGATATCTAAAAATGAGTACAGATTACAATATGTTTTAATTATAGTGGAGTATATATAATTTTAATTCTAATATATATAATTTATTCTAATGGACTAAGTGAAAGTAGGAAATGAAACGTTCTAAAGAAAATTAGAGAGTACCTAAAGTAATATTGGGATACTATATATCAATATGAAGATTAATGTATTGAACAGTAATTATGTCACGGTGAGTGTGGCAGACGGTGCATAAATCGTAGCAAGGGAGTGTAGGGTCCCTCGTGACATGCTTAGATCCGGACTGAGAGACTGGTAGAAGTGATGATTGACGAGTGGTGGCAATATGCCAAAGATTTTTAACGAGAGATAGTGCAACGGAAGAGAACAGCTCTGCTATAGTAGAATCTCTAGGTTTCGGATCAATAGGCTATATAAATCTACCTCATGAAGTTTCTCGAAGCGCTCTCTGAATAGGTGCATGACTGCGTGAGCAGTCGAGGTGCGCACACTATAGGATAATATAAAATATTTTGTACTATTACAAGTGCCAAGATAATATGCTTTGTTCATTTTAATTAATTAAAATGCACTCAGTCATATTTCAATTTTTTTTTTCCTATTTCTGTTTATTATGATAACATTTGAAATGTCTAGATTATACTTGAATTTCATGTTCATATATATTTATTTCATTTCTGTTGCTGTTTTTGATATTGTTATTGTATCTTTTTAACTCTTTGCAAAGTGTTTTTAGTGCTTTAATATTTGCAGACGAGAGATCCATCATCGGAAAATTTTTAGTAGTCTTATTTACCGTAAATTTTTTTATGATTATGAGAAATTCTTTTTATATTTTTCTTTTTTTATAACTACATGATAGATATTTATTATTTGTTATGATTAACTGAGAAATTATCTTTTTATACACAATTAGAGTTTTAAATATTTATGTTGTAAAATAAATAAATAATATATGTAAAATATAGTTCTTTATATATATATATATTTATTTTTATCTTTTGAGTATCGTAAGAAATATGAAGTAAGGAGTTGTATCATAGTGTTAAAGTTGGGTTTTAAACCTACAAAGATTTTTCACATTTCTACGAGGATTTTATACTGTTATTTTATTCCTTGAATTGTGTGGTGCGTGTAGAACCTCGCAAGATGCTTAGTGTTTCTGTTTTCTTATGTTATTCTCATTGTTTTAAATTTTTAGCACGATTTAATACTAATGTCCGATTTTAGTTTTTTTAACAATTTACGGGTTTGTAAATATAGGCTTTTGAAGTGGTGTGAAAACCTGTTAAACTGCCACGAATTTTGTTTCTTGGTTTTTTTCGCCTGTTCATGTTTTTGTCTGTTGTCTTTTGTTTTGTGTGTGATGTGTGTGCATGCAAGCACTAACAGATTTGCACAGGCCAGGCGTGAGAGCTTACGTACAATAGTGGCATTAAAATTTAGGATCGCATCTTACTATACATGCTGCAGTGGGTTTGAGAGTATATCTAGATACTTGTCTATCGCTCGCGAGCTATGAGAGATATGTGGTACACACATAAACACTCCTCTATGTGCACGTGCAACAATAAAAGTGATACTATTTGCTCTTCTGTCTAGAGAGCCCAGATGGCTAGGAATAAATCATCTCATCACACTACGCATTTTTTGTTTTAAAATTATGGGCTCCCAAACTGTATAGCTCTCTCATTATTCATAATGTTCCGGAGTTCGTGATACAGGTGGAGTTGTGCAGTAAAATAGTAAATATTTGAATGCCCAAACAACACTGCTGTATGTCACCCGTCTAACATTCGTATGCTAATGCTCTCGATTCGTGCTTCTAACTTGTCACGGATTGTTAGTGCGCTCTTACAACGAGTACATTTTTTTTCTCCTACAATAACCACTTATTCTAAATATTTTTGGAAAATATCGTGTAGTTGCATAGTCATAAAAAACAATTTTTAACATATATATAGAGTTTCGTCATAACGAGTACAAGAAATTTTATCTACGTATGAAAATTTTTATTAGTATGTGTATACTGATTGTAACTTATCGTCTCTTAAAGAGCTGTTAACATCTTCTCATCAAATACTGATGTCACTCGTTTTAGTATTGTATGGGGACTTTGAATGTGTCACAACGACTGCTGAAAATCAGATTGATGGTCTGCTCTCTACTATAAATCATGGACACTCTCTCAGGATTGGGTGATGTGGAGCCGATCGGGAAGTCAACCAGAAATCTATTATCAACTGATGTATTGTGGCAGCAATAATTTTAAAGAACAATTCTGCCCTTTGACATTTCGTCACAACAATACTCATTTGACCTGAGCAAAATTCCAACACGGATTTGTCTCCCCTACCGAACAATTCTTGAACACAACACTCTTTGACCTTAAAATTCACAATCTCACGTAGTTCTTTATCCTTCTCTCTACTACACACCATCTACAAAATCTTCGCTGTCTCATATGGTAAAGTTTCATGTTCTGCCACAACTGTATGATACTTCTTATGAATATTGGTTAAAACTTTATACTCTCTTACTCATACTAAGACAGTCATTCCTAAATCCAAAGACGCGTGAACTAGGTGACTGTGAAACTGATATGCAGGTAAGCTTGATGAAACAGATCTTTACACATGTGATTAATGTGATTGTGATTTCTTCTGACCAGGCTTCAAAGGCTAGCATAGGCTATTCTTAATCGTGTTAGCCAAGTGTCTGTCTGCACATATGAATATTTTTCTCCTCTAGCAGATATCAACCAATTCAAAGTTCTAATACTATTATAAATATATATATATATATATTTATATATATATATTATATATATATATATTATATAATATATATATATTTATATTATATATTATATATATATATATATATATATATATAATTATATATTTTTATATATATATATATATATAATAATATACTGTTGAGCGGGGTAATTCCCCCCCCCCAAAAAAAGGTGAAATTTAGAGGTTTCAGTAGGTATATCTCAAAAACTATTAGAGATACCGTTTTATTGTATACACTTTTCAAAATATAGTCTTTTGTGAGCAATTTGGTATAAAAAAGTAATAAAGTAAAATAAAAATATTTTTAAAAAATGAAAAAAGTTTGAGTCACAAAAATTGGGGGTGGGGCAATTCCAAAAAATATATAATATAAGGCATGAAATATGACATCTTTAATGTTATTAATAAAGTAATATATTCCTCTTATGACATCTTTGTGTCATATAAGATAACTCATCAAGGGGGTAGAGTCAATTTTTCATTCTTACATTCTATATAGGCCTATCTTATCTGGCTTAAATTTGGCATATATGTAGGTGATGGTGTCACCTTGTCATAGACGAGGTTATGTGTGGCTGCAGCCCCCTCCCCACCTTAAAGTTTTAAAATGCTCTTTGGGGTATGTTAGATAGGCTGCAATCCTTTCAAAGTTGGCATACATATTGTGGGTGCTGAAACCTCATTGTAGACAGGGTTACATGTGGCTACACCCCCGTAAGAGGTGCTGCCAACCTCTGCAAATTGTTTTTCTGGTTTATATGGATATATAATGCTAAGTTTTTAAGTGTGAGTCGAAGGTTAAGATTATTATGGCTAGATCCTTTATATGCTAATGTGAAATCCAAGTCATGTTGGCCCATGACTTGAAAATTTCCCTTACATTGATGGATTTTGACACAATGTCAAAGTCTAGGTTTCTAAAGTCAAGGAACCTTATTTTGAGATCGGTGAGACATTTGGACTTAACCCTAATGCCCTGCACTGCACAGCACCAATTTTGGAGAAAATTTTGGAATTGCCCCGGGTATATTAATGTTGCTGTAACCCTGTAACAAAGCATATTATATTATTAAACTCTATGCGTATACATATTTTAGGAAATGTATGGTACTTTAAAATAACTAAACTTTAGTATCCTACAATTTTTGGGTTTTAAGTTATAAACCTTGTAAGTTAAAAATCTCAATTTTTACCAATTTTTCTGAAATGGAAAAATTAAAAAATTTCAGTTATTATTAATGTTTTTTGAAAAAAAAAATTTGCAGGTTAATAGAACACTTTGATTCTAATAAAAAATAGTTTTAGAATTTTTAAAAAAAAAACTAGAGTTTTTAAGTAAATTAACAAAAAACATTTGTTTTTGTGGTTTTGCCCCACTAAATTGTATTTACCCCGCTCAATGGTATATATAAAAACCTGTAAGGTTATAATAAGTTTGGTAAAGTATACACAGATTTACTTTGTCTACTTAACAAAACTTAATATAACCTAAACTTAAAAGTTCATAAACAAAATTTGAAAATAAAAAAATTAAAACCCATTTGAAAAATATTATGACTTCAGCTATGAAATTGCTATAAATGATTATATTAATTTTTATAAAAAATTAAAAATCAGTAAGGTTATGAAATGTTTGATAAAAGTATAAACAAATTTAATGTGTATACTTAACAAAACTTATTATAACCAAAATATAAATTATCATAATAAGAATTTTAAAATAAAAAAAATTGAATACCGAAATATAGCTATATATATTTTTTTTTATACATGAAAAAATGTTTGGCAAGAGTTTTAGATAGGAAGGAAAGATATTAAAAAAAAAAAAATGATTAAATCAGAAAAAAAAATCTATATTTAATCAGGTTCCACTATGCCAAATAATTATTATATATATATATTTGATGGTGCAAGAAGGAATAGGTATTTTGGGGATGAGGTTATTAGTAAGGAGGAGGTAATGGGTAGGGTGAGAAAGTTGAAGAATGGTAATCTGAAGTAATAGATGAAATTACTAGTGAAATGATCAAGAGCGGAGGCGAGATGGTGATTGATTGGATTTGGAAGTTGTGTAATAAAGCGTTATGGAGGGTATAGTTCCAAGGGATTGGAGGAGAGCGGTAATAGTACCCTTGTATAAGGGTAAGGGAG
>JABUQX010073327.1:32500-45000 GCA_015478945.1 Trachelipus rathkii
GTGGCTCGGACACCATTGTTTTTTCGTATTTTACGTATTATTATTGACATTTTTTATTACGTATAATTAATTTAAATGTAATAAAAAAGTTACTTATATTAAGTGAAAATTTTTTAAAAAATGAAAATTTTACATAAAAAAAACGAGTTTCAAAAAGTGGTCAAAATTTGTTGGGCGGAGAGGGGTGAAATCGGACCACCTTATTTATATTCGTATTTTATTTATCATTATTGACATTTTTATTACTTATTACGAATTTTAATATGATAAATAATTATTATATTAAGTAAAAATTAAAATATAAAATTGAAATTATACGTAAAAGACGAATTTAAACAGATGGTCCGAGTCACCCCTCAATGGTGGTCCGCTTCACCCCTCCACGGTCAGGCTGACTCGGCGTTATTCAAACTTTAATAAAAACTTTTATTATTAGATTTACATTATTATTTTTTTGTGTTCTCTCCAACAACTTGGGCCGGTGATATAAAAAAAAAAAAAAAAAAATTCCAAAAAGTGCATTAGGGGAGAGTCGGGAGACCAAGTTATACCTAAAGTGGTCCACGTCACCCCGCCCGACGCTATATATGAGGAACAATAGTGGCCCCAGAACTGAACCCTGTGGGACACCACTCTTTACTATTTCCCATGATGATTTATTCCATTTAGTTGTACACACTGTTTTCTATTTCACAACCACTCTTTAATCCAACCATGTACCACTCCACCTATACCACATTGCAATAATTTTTTCATCAGCCTTATGTGGGGAACCTTATCAAAAGCTTTACTAAAGTCTAAATATACAATATTCAACTGGATCTCCTCGGCCAATGCAGTCAGTAATGTATTCCATGAATTCTAAAAGGTTTGTCTGACATGACCTACCCTTTCTGAAACCGTGCTGGGAGTCGTACAATACCTTGTTATCTTCTAAATATTTCTCTATATGACCTTTCAGTAACTTTTCCAGAACCTTTACAACCAGAGATGTTAAGCTAACTGCCTATTATTTCCCAAATCTTCCTTACTTACTTTCTTATAAATAGGCAACAACATATGCTGTTTTCCAGTCATCTGGTACCTCACCAAATGTTAATAGATCGCTTAAAAAATCAAATCCAGTGCCTTTGCAATGCTGATTACTAACCCCTCTTTCACGAAATTCTACCATATATCCCTCAGGCCCTGCGCTTTATTACCTGAATCATATGGGTCTAATAACGTTTATAATCTTTTTACGTACAAATTCAAAATTCTGTAAGTCCTATTTGTTACATACCATACAAGACCTATTAGTCTCCCAAACTATATCTAAATTCTTCCTCAGTAAAACACCTGAAGCAAAAATACAGCATTGAAAAGTTGAACCAACACTCCTTTACTCTGAACTCACCTAAATTTTTCATCAATTTTAATTTTGGACCAATTGTCCCCCTGGATCTTACTTTAAATTATCAAAGCTAAAAAACTTCTTCCGGGTTCTTATTACTATTCCTTGCTAAATTAATTTCTGCCTCTCTCTTTGCCTTCCTTATTGACTGGTTAAGTTCGTTTCTATTTTTCCTATAATTTTCTAACTCAATCTTCCCTATTACTACCCTTGAATATTTTAAAACATCTATGCTTTTCATTAATTTTTTCTCTTATCTCTCTATTCCACCAAACAGGTTTTCTCTTCGCCACCCTAATGGGTTTATCTTTAAAACATACTGACTGAATATTCATTAAAATTTGCTCAAAATGTTCCCACATGAATAAAACAGTTTTGGTCTTTAAACTCTTTATCCCAGTCAATTATACTAAGCATGTCTCGTAATTTGGTAAAATCACCATTTCGGAAATCTAAGATCCTTAGATGAGTAATATATTAATACTCTATGATAACCTATTAAAAAATGCCTAATGGGATCTAACATTCAAACTACCAATTTTTTTTTTGGTATATTTTAAAAAAAATAGCTTCAACTTTTTTAATAATATTCATTCAAACAAAATGAATTTTCAGTTTTGACAAAGCAATATATTTCTTTTTTTTCTGCACCTAGGTTATTTCCGAACAGCCTTTAAGACAAATCCACTTTCACTTACGATGGGAAGTCGTACAAAATCTAATGAATGTACTATATTTATTTTATAAGGTAATATTTACGCAGTGTTTTACAAATTATTCTCAAACTTTATCTTTGAAAACATTCAAAGTATAATAGATAACCAATATTGCAATCTAAGAATGCTCATCTCAATCAAGGAGTATCGATATTTAGGGATGCCGAAAAGATGCCAATATATATCGATATTAATATTTTTTCGATAGTATCGAAAAAATATCGATGATATTCTTTCAGCCGATATGTCAATATATCAATATTTTATCTTCCCAGTAATCGAATCAGATATTTTTTTTTTTACTTCTAGAAATTTGAAGTCAGTTTTTCTTTTCTTCATCCACACAATAACATTTAAGCAATTGTGTAATTTTTCAGGCTCGTTTGGAGGTGGGGACATTTTGTCTGACTCTGGAGGAGGAGGGAAGGAGGTCAGAGAGATCATACAGAAGAAAGAAGCAGAGGCATATAGGGAAGAACAATTTCATCGAAATATAAGCCGTTTTCGTTTTTTGGCATTCGTGCTAACGAACGTAAGAAAATGCTAAAGTTTTGCGTTCCGTAATTGTCAAAATTTAGGCACTAATTTAGGAAACAATGCTCCCAAACGTACAGGAATTCCAAAATTCTGTAGGTGCTATTTCCCTGCCTTATCGAATTTTAGGGAAAAATGCTTATGAAAAAATGTAAAAAAAACAAGGTGGCCGCGTAGTATGTCAGTTTGATTTGAAATCATTTGATGAATGCTTCATTCATAAAATTAACTTTAAATCTAAATTTTTCCAAATCGATAAACTCCATCCATGTTGAGTCAATTATTTGTACTATAAACCATTTGTTATTTTTTTTTATTCTAGTTTATTCCAAAACCACGTGCTCCATCACAACAGCTGATCAAAATACTTGTAAACAAGCGTTTAGTTTTATGTACAAAATTCGTGCTAAAACTGGATTAGCATTTCTTATCAAGCGTAAGCACAAGTGACAAAACACGTTTAACGGCTTTACCTATTGCGTATTTAACTTTTCAAATTAGATATTTATAAAAAGTAAATAATACAAGACAATACTAGTTTTGATGTAAGATTAAATTTTTAATTAAATTTTAATTAAATCTGAAATTAGAAAAATGTTTAAGTTTATATGTGAAGATTTTCTACTTTACTCGAAGCTTTATTCCCTCCGTAAGCTCACCTCCACAGGCTCCACTGCTAACTTCAGGGCCATGATTAACGTGCTTACTATAAAAAAGTAATATTATATATATATATATATATATATTATATTATATATATATATAATATATATATATATATAATATATATATATTATATAATATATTATATATATATATATATATATTATATATATATATATGGTAAAGCTGTAGACAGGGACCCACACATTTTGAGAGCGAAAATTTTCTAAGTTCAAAAAACTTTCTAAGTTCACAGAAAAATTAAGTTAAGTTTTTTAAAAAGAAACATTCTTTAAGTGGCAAGCTTCTGGAATTATGCCAGAAGCTTGCCACTAAGAATTTTTCTTAAAAAACTTAAACTTAACTTAATTTTTCTAACTTAGAAATTTTTTTTGAAACTTAGAAAATTTTTTTGGTCTCAAAAATGTGTGGGTCCCTGTCTACAACAGCTTTACCTATATATATATAATATATTATAATAATACTATAATTAATATATATATATATAAGTATATAATTATATATATATTATATATATATATATAATATATATATATATATATATATATATATATTATATATATATATATATATATATATATAATATATATATATATATATATATGGCAATAGTAGTGCAGAGGGGTGTCACCCCCGAAATAATATCAGGGATGGCACGAAAAAAATCATGATTTTTTTTTTTTTTTTTTTTTTTTTTTTTATTTTTTGATTTTATATATTGTAGGGGTTCGCCCGTCGGCACTGACTTGTTGAGGTTGTTGGTTGTGTGTTGTATTGAGGTTAATCTTATGGATCCTGTTTAGTGTTCTTTAACTAGCTATTTTTGTTTAACTGTGATAGGTTGTAAAAGGATCCTTAGGAGCCTCCTAGGGGTCTGCCCATTCCTATTGTTTGTTTTGTTGTGGAGCCGTAACACCCTTGTTACGTTCTCCTTTGAGACGGACTCTGTCGGCAGTTCTTCTACTATACTTCATGTAGTTCTCTTTGCTTTTCCATACACTGTTCTTATAGTTTCTTTTAGTCATTTCGTAACTTACCTAACTATTTATTTTCATTACTAATTTCTCTTTTCTTCTCCCCCACAGCAAGGTTTTATAATTGAGTAACCTTTAGTTATTAATTACATTTTATTTTAAACAAAGTTTTCTCAATTGGAATAGCTGGAAGAAGTGGCTCCTGTTTCATCTTGATATTATTTAAATCTTAATCATGATTAGACATCTTAATTAGCCAAATTATTTAATTATAAGAACTCATTTAATTTGGATTCGGAACGGGAAAAAAAAAACCCCCCCCGCGCTTCCCGCTAAAAAAAAAATTGATTTTTTGGGTGGTTTAAACGGCTTTGAACTAGGGGGGGGGGAAAAATGGTGGGAAGCGGGTTGGCACGGGGCCGTGTTTATAAGAACTATAAGAACTCATTTAATTTGGATTCGGAAGAACCTCTAATATTGCTCATGTATGGATCTCACCTTAAGACGATTTTATCTGTACCCTGTGAGATCTTCTATTAGTGATCTTTTCTGAATTTCTTTTATTAACTTGAAAAAGTTCTTAAGTGTGGCAATACAAACTTGTATGACTATTTATATATATTTGTCTAATCTTTATAATATCTTCATTTATTAAATTACAATTTACTAATTATATAATTTACATGCAAATATAAAAATATATAAACTGACAGATTCGTTAAACATAACATAACATTATTATTATTTTTTTTTGATATTCCCAATACTTATTATATTTTTTTACCCTAAAAAAAGTTAATAATTTAACTTTCTTCTCCTTGTAGTATTTGAAAAGTAAATCATCTTGATATAATTTGAACATATAAGATCAAAACTAAAACTTTAAAAATAATATAAAATTTTACTAACTTAAAGGCAATCATGAAAAGATAGAAGGTCGAGTAGACTGATTCCTCCACCTTCTATAATATATACAGGCGTCCCTCGTTAAACGCGGGGGTTAGGTTCCTGACCTCCCGCGTTATAGGCGACATCGCGTATAAAAATAATTAATTTTAACATTTTTACCTTTGTATAAGGAGAATAAAATAGCAGCAGTATTTTATTTATCCTTACATAATAGTACATTGAATAAATTTTTGCGGATATAATGTATTTAACAGTACAAGTATATAAACAATTTTATTGGCAACGTTAATTAGTAGAAATATTTTATTTACATTACAGTACTGTATTGTAACGTATCTTAAATTGATATAAAAAAAAGTTTTTTTAAACGAAAAAAATATACAATGTATAAACCTTTATAAATTTGGAGCTAAATTTTTTTATATTTAAATTGAATAGTTAAGTCTGTAAATAAAAATTTTAAAGTTAATTCAACTGCGCAACAAAAAAGTTTCTTTTCAAATGTGTAATAATGTGAAGGAGTTAGATGAAGCGCTTCCGACTCTGAAGATTGCATAGGCCTGCTTTTTTTGAGAAATAGATCGTTTATCTGTTAAATTTTTTTTTTTTTTTGAACGCTTTTGACGCATATGTATATAGGCGTTTTCGTTTTTGCATTTGTGCTAACGCTCGATAACGAAATTGCTAATCCTGTTTTAGCCGAATTGTCGGGCATAATGCAAACGATTTGTTTACAAAAAATTTTTGTTAGGCTGTTCAGATGGAGCCACCGTGGTTTTTGGAAAAACAAAAATAAAAAAATAACAATGGTTTTTTATTTACAAATAATTAGATAACTATTGTGTGGAGTTTTATCGATTTGGAAGAACATTAGAATTTAAAGCTAATATCATGAATGAAACATTCATCAAATCAACGACCTAATACCGCCATCTTGTTTGTTTACATTTTTTCGTTTGCATTTTCCTAAAATTCGGTAAGCACGGGAAAGCGCAACCTTTAAGAATTTAAGGAAAGTGTCCTAAACGTTTGTTAGCATTTTACTAAATTTGGGCTAAAATTGACATAAACGAACGCATTTTTAGCATTTTACTAAATTTCGTTAGCAAAATAAGTGCAAATCGAAAACGCCTTATATTAATTACAGAATTTTAATTTTATTTTCGTATTTTTGTAATTTTAATTTTTCTTTTTACTCTCTCTCTCTCTCTCTATATATATATATACTATATATATATATAATATATATATATAATATATATATACTATAATATTATATATATATTATATATATATATATATATATACTATATATATAATATATATATATATATATACTATATATATATATATATATATATATACTATATGATCGTATTTAAAAAATGATTTTTAAAAAAGAGATTTAAAATTTCATAAAAAAATTAATAAACGAATTTTATTTTAAATTTCCATTTTGGGGACTTTTCCTTTATAATATATATATACTAATATTATATATATATATATATTATATATATATATATTATATATATATCATATATATATCATATATATATATAATATAATATATATATATTATATATATATATGGCATAATTTGTAGATTTTGCTCGTAACTACCGAGGTAAGAAGTTTTTGCGCGGTTGTTGAGTCAAGTTTTGCGCGATTGTTGAGTCGAGGCAATTCTCTCTCTCTCTCTCTCTCTCTCTCTATATATATATATATTATATATATATAATATTATATATATATTATATATATATATATACTATATATATATATATATATATTTTGGGGACTATTATATATATATATATATGTATATATATCGTATATATAATTATGTTATGTTCATAGGTTAGGTTAGGTTAACTTACGTACCTAACCTAACCTACCCTAACCTAACCAAACCTAACCTAAGTTATTTATATTATTGAGAATTTACCATGAAGTAAATTCTGAAATATGCAATCACAGCAGTTGAGTGAACTGCTCTACCCAAATATGAGGAAGTCTAGCCTAACTAGTAAATTTTCAACAAAAACAATTATAACTCACCATTAAATTTTAAATTCAAATTAGCTTTAAAGTTTTGTTTCCAAGAATTTTAACTTGGAGGGAAGCCTTTTATTGAGGCTTAATTTTAGTAAAATAAAGGTAGTTGCTAGTTACTAGTTTTTGCCTACATATAGCATGCCATCCGTGGAGTACTCTGTTCAAAACTTGAAGTAAGGTATAAGGATTTAGAGGCTAGAGAAGTGTTAGAATAAAACAGAAAAGATAGAATAGACCTAACGGCTAGTCCTGCTAATTCAGAATATAAAGGGTTAGGACCAGCTTGGAAAAAGAGACCTTAACATAAGTTTCTCTGAACAATTCCTCTATCTTTAATAAGGCAAAAAATACTTCCATATCAGCCATAGTGATAGTATAAAAACAATGACTAAGTGAAATACTTAGTTTTAATAATATAGTTTAAATACGCTTACTGCTTACAAAGGACGGAAGCTATACCAACGTCACGATTTACTCAATTGACTCTCAAATTTCAAGTGCCTCGTTTTTTAAGTTTCAAAACAAACTTTTGGTGTTGCCTAACAAAATATATTTTTCAAGAAAGTCTCCAAAACACCAAAACAGTGTAGAGATACAAGAAATATTCTAAAATCTTGTAAGCATTTTAAAAAGCCCCAAGTTCAATTTAAATAGTTAATAACAACATAGTAAGGTTTAATACAGGAATAAAATATTTCTAATATCCTCCCAGCAAAAAACAATTTGCTGGAGGCAAATTAAGGGGAAATGATTTTCAAATGTACAAACAACTTTTAAACCATAACATTCAGTTCAGAACAACATGCAATTGCTCATATCATACCATGCAATTAATTATAGAGCAAATCAAACATATTTACAAAGTTTAAGCTTCATATAACAAGCCAATACAAACTAAACCCTAAATCTAACTTAATTCTAAAAGGAAACTATTATTTACAAATCATCCAGCTTTTCTTTCAGGAATTTCCTGAACTTCACAGCAGCCTTCCTTGTAGGTCTTTTCTTAACACCTGACTGCCTACTCCTAGCAACAGGAGGAGTAGGATCAGTATTAAGAACTTCTTCAGCAGAATTGTCAATATCATCCCTTCTTTCACTCTGATTTGCCCCAGAGTGGGTTATAGACAATTCCATAGGATACAGGTTGCAAATAGGATGATGAACAGTTTTACCATTGCTTTGTTTTATTTTTACTGACCTAATAATTTTATCACGGCCTATAACCACTTCTATGACCCTTCCCAACATCCAGAAGGGTCTAGGTTTGTTAGGCAGTTTTATAAGTACAACATCGCCACACTTTATACGATTAGTCCAAGGACTCTGATACAAGTTTCTACTATGCTCTCTGAGACTCAACAAATACTCTTCATACCATAGCCTTTTGAATTCTTCAAAGGTTATAAGTTGCTGATCCAGACTTTTAAGTACAACATCCCTGTCCATCTCTCTCCATGGATCTTCCAAGTCTCTAAAGACAAGAGCCGAATTAGAGTGCATTTTCAGAAAGGAATTGGGAGTAATGATATTTAAATCATTTTCAGAAGACCTATAAGTGAGAGGTCTGGAATTTATAGCATCTTGAATAGAGGATAAAGTGGTCAGTAATTCAAAATAAGAAAGTTTTTTAGTTTGCACAGTTTTATATAAGCATTTTTTAACAGTCCTAATAAGCCTTTCCCAAGCTGCTCCAATAAACGCAGCATAAAGAGGAATTTTAATATGCTTAATATGACACCTAGTAAGGTGATCACAAAATTCTTGGGAGTAAAATACATCACTCAGGATATCTCCTGATTTTCCAAAAGCTCGAGCATTATCAGAGTACAAGTGAGAAGGAATAGTGTACCTATTGCAGAACCTTTGAAAGGCAAGTAAAAAATTTTCCGTTGACATGTCAGGAACAAGTTCCAGGTGTAAGGCCCTAATGCTCAAACAAGTAAAAAGTAAAATATACATTTTGTAATCCTCCTTACTTTCTGTGCTCTTAACAAAAACATGACCTGTGAAATCAACTCCCACATGATGGAAAGGTTTGATCAAAGTTAGTTGGTTTTTTGGCAAGTTGGTAAGTTTGGGATAATTGTAGCAGAGAGCATTATATTTCTTACATAAGAAACAGGAAGACAGGGTATTTTTAACAGCTTGTCTGGCTTGAGGGATCCAGAACCCTTTATTTCTAACATAGTTTAAAGTAGTTTGCACCCCAAGATGCTGAACTTGAGAATGAGCATTCAAAATAATCAATCTGGTGAAGTGGTGTACTTTGCCCAGTAAAATGGGATTACAAATATCAAAACTAAAATGAAGAGACTTAGAAATCCTCCCATGGGAGCGGAGAATTTCATCATCGTCCAAAAATAGATCTAGGTTTTTAACAAGAGAGGGAATAGGCTGAGAATCATCATTAGTTTTGAGAAAACTAATTTCTTTTCCAAAACATGCAAGTTGCATACGCCTAATCCAGTAAAGTACAGCACATTTGGCGGGATCAGCTTCCACCACTTTAATATACCTAAATTTAAACAGATAAGTAGTTATCTTAATCAACTTATCAAACTGTGAAAACCTTTCAATGTCTAAGACATCATCAACAGCATTAGTGACAGTACAATGTACAAAGGACTTAAGTTTACACTCAGGGGGAATGCTCAACAGCTCATGTGTAGGCCAATTTTTAAAATCATTAGACAAGAATGGAGGTCCATTCACCCAGAATTTTTTAATTTCAATAAATTTTTTAAATGATACACCTTTGGTCAATAAATCAGCAGGATTGCTGTTGGTATCAGTATACCTGAAATATATAGGCAAATTAAATTCAGAAAGTATTTCATTTTTGGCAAGTTCAATGTCTTTAAGCCTATTTTTAACCAATTTTGATTTACACTTAGGGTTATTTGTTAACAGCCAGGAAAGCACTACCTGGGCATCTACAACTAAATTTAAAAATTTAAAATTAAAATCTGCAAAGGAAGACAAAATGCTGGGCAAACACTTAAATGCAAGCACAACAGCCATAAGTTCAAGGCAAGGGATGCTCAACTCCTTCAAAGGGGCCATTTTAGCCTTAGAAAAGACTAATTCAGAAATGTTATCACAGCATGCATATACTATAAATCCATAAGATGTTTTTGAGCTGTCACAAAATACATGCAAACCATAAACCTTGTCCTTATCAAGGACCATTCTCCTAAAAGATAATTCAGAGGCCTTATTAAGAGAAAAAGCAACCCTTTTCCACTCAGTTATAATTTTAGGATCTAGGACAGTATCCCAATCTACTTTAGGACTCAAACCCCATATGTCCCTCATCAATATCTTACCACTAACTGTTAAAGGTAAGATTAACCCCAAAGGGTCAAAAACAGAGGAAATTGCTGACAAATTATTAGGCTATCATTTTCCAAATGATATCTATAACCTAAAACTTTCTCTTCCGGGCAACCATGAGCAGCAAATCTGCCATCCGCTTCAAACATAGAATTTAACTTTGGCAAGTTAGAATTCCAACTTCTAAGTTTAAAGGAAGCTTCATCCATTCTCACACATGCTTCTTTATAAATGTACTCTAATTCTAAAGGATTATTGCTACTATAAAGAAAATTATCTACATAAAAGTTGCTTGCTAGCAGTCTAGAGCATAAATCATCTGGAAATTTAGAGGCATGGTGTTTCATGACAAAATGGAGAATAAAAGGGCTGCTAACAAAACCAAACACCAAGGTGGTGTAGCGGTAGGTGACAATTTTGCCATTTTCTACCCAGAAAAAACAAAATCTATTCCTATCCTCTTCAGTAAGTAATTTAATAGCAAGAAAGGCCTGCTTTATATCAGCAAGGATGACATATTTATTACATCTAAATTTCAGTATTAATTTTAGGAGTGAGGACATTAGGTCAACGCCTGGGTAGGCAGCTTCATTCAAAGAAGGCAATTTAAGGTTGGTTTTTAAAGAACAATTGAAAACTGGGCGTATTTTGGTAGTAACCTGAGCCTCAGTCTTTAGGACAGGCCGATGGGGAATGAAAATAAATTTTGCATATTCTGAAGGGTTTATATCCACCTTTTCAATAATACCATCAGCCAACTGTTGGCTAAAAACTTTGCCATAATCATCAAATAAATCTTTATAATGTAAGTTAGAGACAACTCTATCAAGGACTTTACGGGCAACCACATGATTAGAAGGAACCAGGTCAATGGTTTCCTTCCAGGGGAGTTTCACAAAGTAGTGACTATCTTTAAAAACTATGTTTTTATTAAATTCAGAAACTTGCAAAATATCGGCTTTAGCCATATCTTCATTAACATCTAAAATACCAAGGCTTTCAAGAGTAAATATATTATCAAGACCGTGTTCTACTACACTGTCCTCAAAAATACTTGTCAATGGATTAAAGTATGAGGTGGAAGGACTTAAAACCTGATTAACAAGAGAGGAATGGGCAAGATTTTCGTGAGACGAAGGGCCTCCAATTTTATTAGAAGGCTCATTCAGTTTATCAATTTGGTCAGGGTATAGAAAATTTTTAATATCACCAAATGGTACAATATGCTGACCCATCTTAAAACAAGCTCCATTCATACATCTCTCAAATGAAAAGGGTGGCAAATATTGTAACAAATCTATACCAATTAAAGCATGCAATTCTACAAAATCCTCACAACCATGCCTATCACTCAAAGAACTTACACTGTGCCCAAGTTTATTTATATTCTCTAAAGCCATTTTTAAACCAGGTATTTCAAACTTAATATCAAAGGACTCATCAATGAGCAAAGCAAATGGAAACTGGTTTCTGCCAGGCAAATCAATAACAAAAGAGCTAAGAAAGAAAGTTTTTTCTTTCGATGAAATAAAACTATGTATGTCATAGCTAATGCTATACAAAGTTTTCAAGTCTAATAGCTGCCCTGCAATCTTAGAACTAACATAACTTCGTTCCGACCCAGAGTCTAAAAGAGCTAACAAACGGCATTGTTTACCCCCTTGGTGCAAAGTGATTTCTATAAATGGGAGGAGATAGTTTTGTTCACCCTTATTAAAATTAATGCAAAGATAGGACATAGTTTGACTGCTAGAATTATTAGAATGCCCCTTTTTACATAAAGCAGAAATATGAGTAAAAAGTTTACAATACATGCAAGCGTAATCTAAAAAGCCCCCTTGATTACCCGGACATTCTTCAGTAGCATGCTTGGCACTCGAGCAAAACTTACAAATA
>JABUQX010073328.1:0-15000 GCA_015478945.1 Trachelipus rathkii
TGCAAGAAGAGAGTATAGAAAGAGCAGCATATATATATATAAATGAGAGAGTGAGGAATAAATAGTTTGTTGTCTGAAAAAGAAATAATATTCTCAGCTTGTTCTATTTCTAGCACTTCAGTTTTTTCTTACATTAGATCACAAATCCATTAAAAAACGAATCAGTTTTTTCTTAAATTTATCTACAGAAATGTTTACTCTCATCAAAATGTTATTTTAAATGCTTTGTATGGATAAGGTGGTGTCACATCGATTGAATTTTACTTCAAAATCATTTGAAAGATACACATAAAAGTGTAGAAAATAAAATTGAAATAAAGTGTCTAAATGAAATTTATTACTACACCAAATAGGATATTTTAGTGAAAAAAGCATTGAAATATCTTGAATGTTAAAGATTTTATCACATTTTGTGAAAAGCCCCGAAAATTTTCCCTCTCCCCTAAAATGAATGCGGTTTCCCTAAAAATTAAAGATAAATATTGTTCATCAAAAAATATTTCTTTATCGGTTCGAAGAAATGGATTTGAGGATAAAGTCTCCTTAACGTAAACTTTTAAATGAGAGATTAAGGACTCGACTCCAACTGTGTATCGATGACTCATGATATCGTTGGTGAATGAAGTTCATAATAATTTGAGTCAACAGAGTTACATGAGATTAGGTATGCCAAAAAAATCAGCGGCTCTATAGCTTCTGTTTCCGGTGTAATATTAATCTCAACGCCAAGGAAGCATTTTGAACCATCTTCAAGTGAAAATGATGACGGTTTAAAAAAAAGAAATGAAAGATGAAATAAAACCAGTGCTAGAAAAAACGCTTTGCCTCTGTGGAAATTAAGCTTTCCTATGAAATAATAAAATTTTTAATAGCTTACTGAAAACTGGTATTTAAATATTTGTATACAGATTGTGTTGCAGTTGAAACACTTCAATCTGAACAGTCTATTAATTCGCCATCCCTTTTAAGGAAAAAAATGAAATCTACAGAACCAATACCTTCTACAAGTAAATCAATAACAGATTCACAGGAAGAATTCAGTCCAGTGATGAAGAGACACACGCATTACCAGATGTAGTGCAAATGATTGAAAAACTATCACCAAGAAAACGACTAGATACATATGATGATCCTATCAATTGGTGTAAAGTTAATTCACGCTTAAGTAAACTTGCCAGGAAATACTTGGCATGTCCTCCAACTAGTGTCATGAGAGAGTATTTAGCAAATGCTGGGCTAATATATGACTCTCAGCCAGAAAAAAAGGCAGAAAAATTGATGCTTCTCGCTACCAACCTTCTTTTATATTTGAATTTCCAATACTAGCGCAAAAAAAAAAGTATATAATCCATTGTAAAATCTCTTTTCATTCAGGTTTGAAAAGGAAAGAGGTTGAGGGTGCATTTGAGTTGGGTTCCAGTCCTGCACCCGGTAACAATTATAATAATAGATTGTAGCTAAAACTCGAAATTTATTAGGCATAAGAGGGTATATATATATATATATATATATATATATATATAGTATATATATATATATATATATATATATATATCTATATATATATATATATATATATATATATATATATATATATTCAAATATTCGCATCCGCGGATGTTAAAATCAAACACCCGCATCCGCATCCGCATTTCTCCGCGGCGGGATGCGAAAAAATGACATCTAGACATTAATATATATATATATATATATATATATATATATATACACATACATACATATTATTATTATTATTATTATTATTATTATACATACATATACATACATACATACATATATATTACACATACATATATATTATTATTACACATACAACATATTATTACACATATTGCCATTACATACATATTATTATTATTATTACACACATTACATATACATACATATTACATATATTACATATACATACATATTATTATACACATATATATATTATTACATATTATTTCTAGAGAGCATATATACATACATACATACACATACATATATATATACATATATACATATATATTATTATTAAAGAGAGAGAGAGAGAGAGAGAGAGAGAGAGAGAGAGAGAGAGAGTGTTTAATTTTAGTTTCCACATGTACAAGATTACATTAACGCATGCAAACAGGCATGCAATTTTTCGAAATCCGACGTTCTACATAGTAATAGATTGCATGCAAAAGTTTATGTTAAACTGCGTATTGGAGAATGGTAATTCCTTTAATTGGTTGCTTTTCAAATGAAGTTGAGACTTTTCTTCAATAACTTAAATATTTTTCCCAGAATCAAAAGGAGAAATCTTCTTTGCGTGTTGTCATTTAAAAACAGAAATAAGTTTTATAAAATTAAGCTTATTAGGATAAAATTTATGCTTAAAATCGTGTTGTTTTCTTTCAGAAAATTGTTCTGCTTTTCCGCATGATGCCAAAATCATTATTTTAATTTTACATTATTTCCAAAGTAGCAATGCTCGGGAAAGGATTTTTTAAACAAATAATAATAATAATAATAATAATAATAATAATAATAATAATAATAATAATAATAATAATAATAATAATAATAATAATATTAAAATTATAATTATAATTATAATTATAATTATAATTATAATTATAATTATAATTATAATTATAATTTTTATAATTTTCTCAACTTTCTCACCAAGCGCCTCCGTGTAGAGTCATCCCCTGTCGTTTGCAATGCTTCTCCACAGAACCCTCTATTCGTACAGTCGATGTTACTCCACCTGATCCAGCGTCCAACCCATCTTCGCCACCGCCACCGCCACCGCCACCGCCACCGCCACCGCCACCGCCACCGCCACCGCCACCGCCACCGCCACCGCCACCGCCAACGCCACCGCCACCGCCACCGCCACCGCCACAGCCACACCGCCCCCGCCACCGCCACCGCCACCGCCACCGCCACCGCCACCTCCACCGCCACCGCCACCGCCACCGCCACCACCGCCGCCACCGCGAACGCGCTTCACCACCACCGCCACCGCCACCGCCAATCACCACCACGACCGCCACCACCTCACCACCACACCACCACCACCACCACCACCACCACCACCACCACCGCCGCCACCATCCTTCCATTTTTCCTTGCCGGTCTTCATGCAGGCCGCCATACATAAAATTCCAGTATCTTCCTCATCCATCCTTCTGAGCCGATACCATCTCAGTTGTTGTCTCTCGATCGACTTCCACCGCCTTGACCTCAACCTCTCTATCTTAGTGACTTCTATCACCCGACGATTAACCTCAATACCTCATCTCCGCCGTCTTTGATCTTCTTCGTTCGAAGGGTGTTCCGCATCGACCTAAACAAAATTTCCAGCCTTTGAATCAGCATAACCAGCAGCGAACTGGTCTCTCGCTACAGCCTGTTTCTTTAGTAGTATGACCCGACTAACCTTTAAATTATTATTTTTTCGATTTCACCTCCATCATTCCACTGCTGTTTATCGCACTCAAATACTTTAAAGTTCCTTCATCTTTATTCTTTCCCCACTGATCTCTATGTTTAAGTTCTCTCCTTCCCTAGTTATCTTCATCACTTCAGTCTTTCTTAATTCATCTCAATCCCTTCCTGTTACAGAAAACCTCCTCCCATCTACTGCGCACTCTGTAATGTCTTTTCTGTCTCTCATACCATACTGCCGTCCGCATGCGCCATTACAACAATCTCCTCCACCCCAACTTTCGCATACACTTGTCCATATACAGGATAAACAACAAACGGTAACAGCACTTCTCCCTGGCTAACCACTGTCCTATCTCATACGCTGTCCTATCGGCACTTTCATTTACTTAATCAACTTAAAGCTCTACCTGATAGTAGCGGATCCTCAAGTGCCTCCCAAAGTTTTACCCTAGGTACACTGTCAAATGCTTTCTCTAAATCCACAAAAGCTACATATATTTTATCTCCATCTCTGTGCCTTTCTATCATCTTCTTTAGAGAAAATAGTAGATCCGCTGTTCTTCGTCTGTCTGAATCTATACAGGCTTATCCAGTTTTCGGTCCCGACTCCCCGTCCTGAACTCTTTATCCATTAATTTCACAGCATGCTGCATAACGATATGCCCCTTTATAATTGAAACAGTCGCCCCTATCTCCCCTTTTTGAACACCGGACATACTATCTCCCTGCCTCACTCCGCAGGTACTTCTCCACTCTCCAGAATTCATTAAACATCCATATGACCCTCACACCGCTTTGTCTCCACCGACACCCCATCACATCCCAGCTCTTTCCACCTTTTCATATTCCCCATTGCCATCTCCAACTCTTACATTGTTATCGCACCCTCATCCACGTTTATTCGGAACTGTTCCTCTGTTCTCTTCTCCTTCCTCCTGATTATATAACTCTGAAAAGTACTTTCCCCACCTGTCACTGATCTCATCAGGGTCCACTCCTCAACTCACCCTCCTTATCCTTTACAGAGTGTGCAATGTCGACTCCCGTCCTCGCGCAGGCATTTTGCTATGTTATATGTTAATTCTTAGTTCCAATCTACAGGTCCCGTCTCAGTGGTTCACCGATCCTCCACGCTTGCTCCATCGTTTCCTTTTGCGGTCTCAGCTCATTTCTACTTACCACATATTCCGCTCTTGTCTCAAGGAATCTTCTTTTCATCCATGCCTAAACTTTATTTTCTCCTTGCCCGCGCAACTCATTTGTCCACCACACAGATTCTTCTAGAGTTCGTTCTTTTAATTCCCCAACGCATCTCGCGCATGTTATCATTTTTTTTAAAAAATACTCCCAAAAATCTTCTTCTACATCTACAACATTCCCTTCCTCTCTCTTCCTCTGGCACATGCACTTTACACTCTTTCTGCAAAAACCCTTTCCACTTCATCCTCCTTTAATCTTTTCACTGCTATCTGCTTTTTACCATCTTCGCTGGTAACGGGGTTTTAGATTTAATATCCCTATACCACCAAACGATGGTCCAAATCCAGCAACACTATGGATATATTTCTTTTCACGTCTCTTACCACCTTTCTGTTGTTAATTAGCATAAGGTCAATCATTGACTTATCCGTAATCCTCAACAATACTATTCCACCGGTACCAGGTCCATTTAGGCGAGTCCATTATGCGGAAAGTATGTATTCATCACTGCCAACCTATTGCTTACGGCAATCCAACCATTCTCCTCTTCTCCGCGTTTCTTTCTCCTATTCCAAACACCCCCACTGCTATCTCGGTCCCTATTCTCCCTTCCTATGTGCGCATTCATGTCCCCCATGACAATTTTCACTCTGCATCTATTCCGTCATAAACATTTTAACCGTTAAAACATTCTTTTCTTTTTGTGGTCTTCCTTGGTGTGGTGCATTGACCTGTGTTATGCCCACACGTCTCCTTTTCTGCCCCAGCATGTACTATTCTTCATTTTAAAGACGATGTTCTCCACTCTGTCTGCCAAATCCGGGGTCAGGAACAATGAAACCCCGTACTTTCTCCTCATCTCCTTTATATCAGATGGTAATCATCATATATTCTCCTCCTCCCTTCACCTCTTCATCCTCGTCTGCAGACGCCACATCCAGGTCTTTCCTTCCATCATATCCATAACTTTCTCCTTTCTTTTTTCTCCATTTTATTAGTTAACAACCACTCACGGGCCGAGCTTTTCAAGGAGGGGCAGAGGATAAAACAGGAAAACCCACCCAAACCCTAGGTTAACGCAAATCTGTGAGCGCAGACGCGGGCTTTGAAGAGGGGAAGATTAAATACATTGGAAAAACAGAGGAAGGTAAGGAGCCCACAGAACAGAAGTAGCTGGAAAGAAAGAGGCACCACAACGAACAAGTCTGGGATTTTCAATATTTACGCAATATTCATGCGAGAACAAGGCCCCCTTTTGATACGGGGGCTACGCAAGTGTGGTGGAATACGAGAGGTCAACTCCCCCGAGCATTTACCGCTGTAGTACCTATAGAAAAGAGATAGTGTGCCAAACGTTACGTAGCAGAGATAGAGGTCAAGTGGAGTTTGTTAGGCGATAGGTTTATTAGTCTTTAGCTTAGACTAACCTTATCCAATAGAAGGGGTGGAGCCGAGCCCCAGGATAGAGAACAAAGGCTCCATACAAGGGCAATAAGGCAATTATATAACAGAGTAACTGTTCAGAGAAAAAAAAATTCCAGCAACCTGAACAGAATTCCAGCTTCTTTGAGGCTACCTTAGCAGCCATTGTAATACGAGATTTCAAAGACAATTTGTTGTTTATGTTGAGACCAAGAATGTTTATGTTATTCACAGATGAGACGTTAAAGCCGTCGAAGAAAATAGTAAGGGTTGGGAGGTAAGCTGAGGAGGGAGATGTGCGTGCTGAGTTTTAAAGAGTTGAACTTACAATATTGCGGTGATCCCACCGGGAAATCCCATCCAGATCGGCAAGAATAGAATCGGAAAGCTGAAGACGAGAGGCAAACTCTAGGCAGCAGATTTGAAATGAGTAGAAGAATGGAGAGTTGAGTCATCGGCATAAGAGTTAACAGAGTTAGAAGTACACCTTCGGAGATCGTTGATGAAAAGAAGGAATAAAAGTTGGAGATAAAACAGAACCTTGAGGAACACCACAATTTACAGGAAAAGAGGAAGAGGTCGCTCCATCAACGATTGTTGATATGGAGCGATCGGAGAGAAAACTAGACATGAGTAAGCAAAGAGAAAAAGGAAACCCAAAGGAAGGAGAGCTTCGAGAGCAGCGACGCCATAAATTCGGTCAAAAGCTTTGATACCAAGCCACTCACGCAAGACTTCATAGTCCCTGGTATGGCAGAAGACCATAAATCAGTTAGGATATGAAAGTATGTCACCAGTTGACCTCGAACGTCGAGAGTCTCATACTGATGATCTGAAAGAAGGAATGAGACTCCTGATGATCCAAGAAATGAGAGTTAAGAAGAGTTTCAAAGACTTTAGATAGAATTACAAGCAGAGCTAACAGGGCAACAGTTTGAAGGATCAGAACAGGCTACATTTTTTCGGGATCGGTTGAACATAAGCGCGCTTCCAGCACGAGTAAAAGTGTTAGTATTAAGGCATAGAGAGTAGAATTGAACGAGACAGGCGCCAGCCCAGGAAGCACACTCCCCTTTCTCAAAACAAGTGGGAGAAATGCCCTCCGGGTTACTCAGTCTTTCCCACGTTCATAGCTCCAGGATCTCATGCACACGGTTATGTGTGATCATAGGTAATGAAAGGAAAAGGACATGGGAAGTGAGAGGAGAAGAGAGGAGGAGGGTGCTAGAATCGTCCAGGGTAGAATTAGATTAAAAAGGAGGCCGAGGAGATTGGCCTTTTCAGAAGGAGAGTTAGCTACAGAACCGTCAGAACGAATAAGGAGAGGCAGATATACAAAAGTTGCTAGAGATGTTTCGTAAGAGGCCAGAAATTTTATCATATACAACCAAGCAGATTATGCACTTTCTTTAATGTAATCACGCCATTTGTCGAATAGTAACCCCAACGACCTGACAGAATGAAAAAAATAGTAATAGTTATAGAGAACGAGTTTTTCCATGCCCTATACGCAAGTTTCTCCTGAATGGCGCGAGAACAAGCTCCACCGAACCACGAGTAGAGAAAGATTTAGTTGAAGATATAATGAACCTGCCCATCCCATCGGCGATTACGGCCCCCTACCTTTTCAACGGTTACCGAAGCATCCCCGAGTCAAAGCAGGATTCATTCCAAGAGTAGTTAGTAAGAAAACGACCCAATTAGCACCCCACCCAATGCTCACAAAGTGCCAGTAATTACAAGGTTGCACATGAAGGAGCTGCTGGTGAAAAAAGAAATAAAATAAGAGGTATATGATTGTGGGTCAGGAGTTACCAATGAGACAAAGATGCATTTACAACGAAAGGAGAGCAGAAACATGTCGAGCTTGTTCCAAAAATTCGATTAGGGTCAGATCTGGGATATGTGTAGGTTCCTTAATTAACTGTTTCAGATTGTTGAGAATACTGAATGTTTTGGCCTCCCCCCCCTGCATCAGTGTGAGAGGAGCCCAACCACTCAGTGTGGTGTACGTTGAAATCCCCTAAATTTGGATGGGAAGAAGTAACAGTCTCATGAGAAGTAGTAAGATAGTTAAAATGAACTTTGGAAAATCTGTTCCATTAGGGGCATAACAGAAACACAAGTAAGATAATGGTGGTAGGAGAAAGATTTCCAACCCAGGCACACTGAAGCCAGAATATTCAAGATTCTTTATGACGGGCTACAGGAGTGTTTATGTTACATAGGCACATACTGAAAAGTTATAGTTGGAGATAATAAGTTTATTTGAAAAAAGAATCCCTGGCCAGCTGGGTCTCAGACAGTTATAAAATGTTAGACTGAGAGTTGGAGAGGTGATATTCCACAGATTCATGGTTAGCACGTAGGCCACGCACGTTGGCAAAGTCAATGGAAAACCCCCACCTGCACGCACCCTCACATGTACTCTGTCTAGTCATACAAACAGGAACACATACACAGACAAACCCACAAACTCACACACACACATTAATTACTAATAGTTAAAACTTTACACGTTTACTCAATCCACATACACACAAGCGCGCACACACACACACACCTGCACACACAAGCGATCGTATACTAACAAAGTAACTAAAACTAGCATACAAATTCACTTATACAATAATTTCTAATAGTGTTAATAATTAAAACTAATTATAAGGAAGACAATCTTGGATAAATGACAATAAATATATAAATAAATGGACAACAATAAAAAGCACTAACTAGTTATGAAACAAACGCAAACCAACATTGGGACGGTTTCATATTAAAACATAAAAATAAACTATTTCATAAAATATTCACTAAAAAGGTACACACAATATAGGAACCCTATATAATACCTAAAAATGTATAAAATAATTTTTTTTTAAAATAAACTAAAACTTATATTAAAACTCTGAAGGGCGAAAGTTTCGTTGAAATCCAAATCATTTGCAGATAGTACTTGCATTAATAGTTCCTATACGGAACTTATCCATGTGTAGTAGAGTTCTTAGTCCATTTTCATGCCTTGTCAACAACCGAAAAGATCCGTCCTGGTTCCGAGGCATCACAAGCGCGTCTTGAGCCACAGCAATCCACCGCCGGCTTGCTAGGCCTATCACGGCTTCTTTTTCTGGACTGGTATTTAGTCTCCTCCTTGACATGTATAGCCCCCTAATTGAGTTACGGAGCTCTCTCTATAGTCTCCAGGCACCTGTTCAGTCGAATTAAACCACGACACCACAACAAGGTAACCAGCCCATTATCATGGTAGATGGAGCTCCATGATCGCCGTGGTAAAATTATTATTATTATTATTATTATTATTATTATTATTATTATTATTATTATTATTATTATTATTATTATTATTATTGTTGGCCATTGTTGCCACATTGGGCACTACTACATTGGCTACACTACCAACACACACAATACTGTAATAATACACAAATAATAATAACACACACACAATAATAATAATACACACACACACACACACACACACACAATAATAATAGACACACACAATAATAAAATAATAATATATCAATATTAGTATTAATATAAACATTAACATTAATATTAATATTAATATTAATAGCATTACAATATTAATATTAATATTAATATTAATATTAATATTAATATTAATATTAATATTAATATTAATATTAATATTAATATTAATATTAATATTAATATTAATATTAATATTAAAAATATTGCCTTCACTAATTTTCAAATATTTAAATGCTATATTTTTTTATTTGAAATAAAAAAAATGATAATAAAATCTTTTGAAATTTTTCTCAAAAACTGAAAAAAATAATATTAATATTAATATTAATATTAAAATTAATATTAATAATAATATTTATATTAGAATGTTAACAGTGAGTGGTGAAATGAAGAGGTGATGCAAGCGGTTAAGAGTAAAAAAGATGCATTGTTGAATGTGCTAAAAGTCAATGATGAGGTTTCAAAAGAAAAATATTTGGAAATATAGAAGGAGGAAAAAAGGAACATTAAAAGGTAGGAGGAAAAGGTAGGAGGAAAAAAGAGGCAAATGAATAGTTTGGAAGGAGAATGAATGGGAACTTACATGGCAATTAGAAGCTCTTCTGGAAGGAAGCTCGAAAGGTTTAGAATGAGAATAAGTGGAATCTGCTTAGAATAATGAATAGTGATGATGCTTTCGTAAATGATGAAATGAATGTAAGGGGAGTGTAAAGGGAACACTGAAAATCTGCATAACATTGGTAGTTATGAAGAGGTGAAAGTGAATGTGTGTGGGTTTGATGGTGCAAGAAACAATAGGTATTTTGAGGATAAGGTCATTAGTAAGGAGAAGGTAATGGGCAGAATGAGAAAGTTGAAGAATGGTAAATCTACAGGTATAGATGCAATTACTTTTGAAATGATCAAGAACGGAGGTGCAATGGTGATTGATTGGATTTGGATGTTGTGTAACAGGGCGTTTATGGAGGGTCTAGTTCGGAGAGATTGGAGGAAAACAGTAATAGTACCCTTATATAAGGGTAAGGGGATAATGGTAACTGTAGGAATTATAGGGGAATTAGTTTATTGAGTGTTGTGGAGAAGATATTTGCTGGTATTTTGGTTGAAAGAGTGCGTCGAGTGACTGAAGGACTGATTGGTAAAGAACAAAGTGCGTTTGGAAATGGTAAAGTATGTGTGATTCAAATCTTTACCTTGAAGCAAATGATTGAGAAAATAAGGGAGAAGAAGAATAAATTGTGTTTAGGTTTTATGGATTTGCAACAGGAGTATGTTAAGATTAATAGGGAAGCTCTATGGCAGGTGTTAGTGATATATGGGGCTGGTGGTAGGCTTCAGTGATTGGTTTAATATTAATAGCGGGATGAGGTAGGGATGTTTCATTTCTCCTTGGTTATTTAATTTGTATATGGATGGGGTTATGAAAGAATTAGAGGTGGGGGTCGTAGGAGATGGTGTTAGAATGATGGAGAATAGAAGAAAGTGGAAGATGCCCTACCATTTATATGCGAATGATTTGTTTTTTGTGGCGAATCTGAAGAGAGAGTTTGAGAGGATTGGTAGAGAAATTTGGCAGGGTGTGTAAAAGGACGGGTTTGAAAGTAAACGTAGATAAGAGTAAGGTTATGGTTGTGAGTGAGAACAATCCTCGGTGTGAAGTTATGCTAGATGGTGAACAGCTGAAACAAGTGTCTGATCTTAAATATTTAGGATATATCTTGGATGATAAGGGAACGGATGATGCAGAGTGTAAAAGGTAAGTTGTGAATGGCAGGAAAGTGGCTGGTGCAATTAAATGGTTAGTAGATGTAAAGGAACTATGTCTTAAGTGCACTAAGGTCTTACATTAGGGTATGTTGTTACCTATGCTAATGTATAGTAGTGAGACTATGGTCTGGAATTAGAGGTACAGATCTAAAGTACAATATGTTCAGGTGTACAATCTTAGGACTGCGTTAGGTGTAAGAAAAATTGATAAAATGAGGAATGAACGTATTAGAGAGTTGCGTAGTGTGAAGAAAGGAGTAAATGAGAAAATAAATGAAAGTACGTTGAGATGGTTTGATCATGTTGAAAGGATGGATGATAGTCTTTTGGTTAAGCGGATGTATAGTGGTGAGTGTGCTGGGAATCGACCTGCTGGGAGACCGAAGGAAAAGTTAATTGAGCCAGTAAAGGAATGCCTGGAGTTGAGAAGTGTGAGTTTAGCAGACACGAGAAGAAAGGTGCATAATAAGGGTGAATGTCGGGGTTTTCTGAGGGGGTATGTTTGTGGCCCACTTGGGCCAAGGGATGAACCTCACATTGGCGAGACTCCATAGTGAGGGTACGTCGCGGTCCCGTGAAGATCTAGGATGGATTTTTCGACTGCGACGAGTTCTCACTAAAAGGTGTAAAGTGGGCGATATGTCTGGGGTTTCTTTTCGACTTTCGTTATATTCGGTGCATGTTACGCTTCTTACTCACTTATAAGCTATAAGTACATTTTGCAAAATCGAAATAAAAATTGAAAAAGAGTTTTAAGTTAAGTTCACGTTTCCAATAGCATAAGGATTAGGAACGAGAGTTCCAATTCATAAAAATCATTTTTTCTTGTTATTATGGAAAAGTTTTTATTTATTTTGTTACCGGGATTTTTGTGATGTTCTTTAAAATGTTGAAATACTTTACTTTAAGTTTTTGGAATACATTATTATTATTATTATTATTATTATTATTATTATTATTATTATTATTATTATTATTATTATTATTATTATTATTATTATTATTATTATTATTAATATTATTATTATTATTATTATTATTATTATAATTATTATTATTATTATTATTATTATTATTATTATTATTATTATTATTATTATTATTATTATTATTATTATTATTATTATTATTATTATTATTATTATTATTATTATTATTATTATTATTATTATTATTGCCTTCACTAATTTTCAAATATTTTAAATGCTATATTATTTTTATTTGAGATAAAAAAAAAAATATAATAAAATTTTTTGAAATTTTTTCGGAAAAAAAAATAGCGTCAGTAAATACAAAAACTAATAATTGAACCTCAATACAATGTTTAAATCACTCTTGTGAATAATTTGAGAGTTCCATGAATATTCAATAGCCCATTTATATTTTCTGAATCAAATTACTCACTTATAGGTTATTTTGCAAAATCAAAATAAAAAAAATGAAAAAGAGTTTTGCATATTTCAGAGTTTTAAATAGCTTTTAAATAAGGAATCTACGACGTTGAAAACATAGAAATTAACACCACTATTAAGGTGCTAAGCACATGTTTACTAACTCTGTACTGCACCGGAGCAGACACAGACACCTACAATGACTCATTTGCTTCAGCTTATGAGACTTCTTCTTTCTTTTTCCTTCTTCCATCTTCCTTCGTCTTCTCTGTCATGTACTCGGTGCTTTTCAGTTGGGGTCCCGCTCACAGGGGGTCCTCAGGTTTATTTGAAGGTCTTGGAACCCTCAAATTCGAGATCTACAGCATTAAAAACATATATAAAGACACCTCATTTTTTTGACTCCAATTTGGACTCTGGAGCCAGGAATTTCACCCTTAGCCTGATCAGGTCTGTGGCCCAGCTCCGGGACTCAGCTTAGGCTCCAGCTCCGGTTCATGTGCTCCGCCACTTGACTTAACATCAGGATTCTATTTCATTCACCCTCTTCAATGCACTCATCAAATTTCATCCATCTACGAGCATTAACAGTATTTAGGGGGCTCAACCCCCCCTCACCCTTGAACGGGGTGACCAATCAACTCGGAAACCATGGAAATCTACTCAGGGACATCAGAAACCCATATAAACACACCAAACACAGCCCTGCAACAACAAAAACAAAAAAGTAGCTAAAAGTAGCTAAGGGTGCTAGATTTAACCTATTAAACTCAAAAGTGGAAGTTCTCCTTTTCAGGGAATGTAGTACTCAATAGTACTGACCAACAGTAAAAAAAATAAATAAATTTGGGATTGGCATTTTTTTTTTTAAATTTTTTATTAAAAAAAAAAAAAATGGAAAAAGGCTGTAGCAATAAAAGTTATACACATATTTCAAAAAAAGAGTATATCATTTTAAACAGAAAAATATTATCTTTAAAATAAAAAAAAACGCATCAAAATATCTTGAACCGTTCCAGAGATACAGCACTTTAAATTTTTTGTCGAAAATCAAAATTGAAAAATGGTACCCGGGATGCCATCTTTGGTGGCCTATATCTAAATGTTTGGCAAAATAAAAATACGTGTATCTTAATTTTCCTTTTAAATTTCAACATATGTCAAATTCAAAACATCTGGAGACGCGGGACAATGTAACATTTTTCCTTTGCCCACCTGAATTCCTCGACAATGGACTACACCATATATATGTATATATATATGTATATGTATATACATATATATATATAAGTTGTTATATATATATATATATATATATATAGTTATTTTATATATATTAAATATAAAAATATATATAATATATATATATATATATATATATATATATATATATATATATATATATATATATATATATATATATATATATATATATATATACTATATATATTGGAAAGTTATATATATATATATATAATATATAAGTATATTATATATATATATATATATATAGTATATATATATATATAATAAGTAATAAGTTTATAAGGGAATAAGTTTATTGAGTGTTGTAGGGAAGGTATATGCTGGTATTTTGGTTGAAAGAGTGCGTCGAGTGACTGAAGGACTGATTGGTGAAGAACAAGGTGCGTTTAGGGAGTGGTAGAGGATGTGTGGATCAAATCTTTACATTGAAACAAATGATTGAGAAAATGAGGGAGAAAAAGAATAAATTGTATTTAGGTTTTATGGATTTGCAACAGGCGTATGATAGGGTAGAATATCTAAATGTACATACTTTAATTATGATATCAAAAATCCTATCCTTTTGTCAAGATACCACCACTTCACCACCTTATTAATTTTGAAGGCTCATAAAAAAATGCTGCATTTGGGATTAGATAGTACATTAAATTATATTAGAAACCAAGGTTTCTGGATTCCCAAAGCTCGCATAGCAATAAAAAAGGTCTTAAATCAGTGTATGTTATGCAAAAAAATCAATGTGCGTGCTTTTAAATATCCTAAGTGCACTGACATCCCTAAACATCATATGAATTTAGTAATGCCTTTTAAATTCACAGGCATTGACTTTACTGGTCATATATTTGTGACTAATGAGACTACAGGTAAACTGGACAAGATGTTTATCCTATTATTCACATGTCTTAATGTAAGATCAATTCATTTAGAACTAGTCCCTGACATGGGTGTGACAAATTTTTTACTAGCTTTTCAAAGGTTTTGTAACTATATACCA